>CAJUYG010007667.1:0-10630 GCA_910591675.1 Galerucella calmariensis | reverse complement strand
AATTTGGGTTGTTTAATGAGAAACTGTTTCCTAGCAATTTGACGAGAGTAACTATTAAAAACACGACACCGAAGGTGGAGTGTTTTTAGGTTGACAGTTATTCGAGTCAAATTGCTAAAGGAAACAATGTAGAATTTGAACAACACAAATTTACCTAATATCAATACAAACCTCGAGTGTAATTCGGCAGGACAATTTAATGAATGATAAATTTGGAAACATATCAATGCAAACTTTATTCATGAAACATTAAAAATAAACATTATTTTTTATTTTTATTTTAATGTACAATTATTAAAAACGCAGTTATTGAAATTCATACTAGGAACAGTGATATTGATGAACAAATGAATAAGTGAAAAAACCACTAGTGTATTTGTCAACAGTAAAAACACAAGAATCGAATAAATTTCTTTTTGCAACGAAACAGTTTTTGCCGACACCGAAGGTGGAGCGATTTTATCATGTCAGTTTTTCTCGTAAAATTAGTGATTGGCAAAACTTTAAGTTAAAAAGAAATTTATCTGATAAATTAACTCCAATGTTAAAATGTCATATACCTGGAAATGTTATTGTCACTTTGACATCGATAAAAAAGGTGCATCCTTTTTTATCGCGATAAAAACTCCTCTTCCTCAATATCTAGTAAGGGAACGTCACTTTTACACAATGACAATGAGTCGCAAGTTAATAAAGATAATTATTTTTGTTGTTCATCCATATATTCTGTCGTTAATTTATCTTGCCAAAAAACACTCGATCTTTTCTTCTATCAGATAAATTTCTCTTCAACTCAAAGTTTTTCCAATCACTAAATTTGCTCGAAAAACTGATATTAGATAAAATCGCTCCACCTTCGGTGTCGCGATTTTATCATGTCAGTTTTTCTCGTAAAATTAGTGATTGGCAAAACTGTTTCGTTGCAAAGAGAAATTTATCCGATAAAAAAAAAGCTCTTATGTTTTTACTGTTGATAAAAGAAAAGCTCGAGTGTTTTTTGGCAAGATAAATTAACGACAAAATATTGAAATTATAAGTAACCAAACTTGCGACTCATTGTCATTGTGTTAAAGTGACGTCCGCTTACTAGATATTGAGGAAGAGGATGTTTCTTTTATTTCTTTTATAACCACTTTATCAATATAAAAATTAAAACCCTACTTTGTTTCATTTTATTGTAATAATCCATTTGTAACATTACCGCAAGCTACAGCAGTGCGGTAAGAATATTACCGCACTGTTATTTTCTGTTATTTCTGTTTCTGTTGCTTAGCAACTGCCCACTATTCTGGAATGTTGAGCTTTGCGCATAGAAAACAGGTCAAAGCAGTGTCACTTCTCCCACGATCGGAGAAAAACATTTTTTTATGTTACTGTTCTTTGGAATGAGCTCTTAAAACTGACATTTTTTCACACGATACTAAAAAAAAGATTGTTTTTTTGCGCCACTCTAATATCAAGGGATTTCCTAATATAAAAATGAATAGAAAGCATCAATTAAAAAAAAAATATTCCACAACCTGTTCACCAGAACCCCACTGCATTTTTCATTTCTTTATTTCAATAATTAAAGAATGAGAATTCCAAAAGGATCACTCTGTATCTAAATACCTGAAGTGTAACATATGCGACATAACTTGACCAGATGGTATCAAACACAAGACATTATATTACAAAAGAGGATGGATGACCGCAAAGATTTTCCTTAAACAGACAACAAAAAGTATTATCTTATTAATCACTCCCATTTTGCTTTATTTCGTTTCTTTGAATTATCTAATAGTATCTTAAAGTATATTTCCATATTTCCCACATACGTAAGAGAAATTGATGACGAGTGTTAAAAGTGATACTATAATATCAAGAAGATAGAAGAAGAAGGGATATACAGTGTGTTTCACACTATCCATGGTTTGGAGACTACACGCTAGAATCGGCATAGATGGAGAACAAGCTAGGGCACATTTATGGAGAATATTTTGACTTACATGAATATGAACGAAAACTTTGTTATTTTTAATGTAGCACCCTGTATATTATCAACTTTTCGGATTCTACATAAAATATCAATGCAACTTTGTATTGAATACCCTTCATCTAAAATGTATACTTATCGAGATATTAATTTTTCAAAGAAAAAATTGAAAGAAATTGAACGTAATTGGAAAAAATTGAGAGACAATAAAAAATCTGCGTGAACATCCCCAATTTCAAATGAAAAACATCTTGATGGGTAGATTATTAGGACCATGGACACTATATAAGGAGATCGAGCTCCATGTACCTATTCCAATTTTTTAATGATGGTAGAGAGCGCCAGTTTGAAATTGGTACCATAACATTTGATGGCAGAACAATAACAGCCAATAATAAAACTCGAGTTGATGATGGATTAGTTGCTATATCCTTTGACAGTTCGCGGTTCACGTGTGAGGTAAGAAATGATTTTGTAGATAAGAAATCGGTTTGATCAGTCACAATAATCTCAAAATAACAGTGAATCAGCTACGAAAGCTTGTAACACAATAGGGAAATGGTTGAGCAGTTGTAGGATGAAGCTCAAACCATAATATTTCTGTTCAATAACAATAAAAATATAATATCAATCAATAGGCGTTTTAAATAAGCTGCACTACAAACCACTATAGTTTGGAAGTAGCAGTGGCGACGCTGCGGAGAAAAAACAAACTGCTTAGGAAGACGATTTTGAGGACAGATTTCGTCAATTTTTCCGTATGAGTTCGTTCTCCTTATCTAGTCTCCAAGAATAGGATGATAAAGGTAATAGAGGAGATCAGTTTAAGGTCAGTGTGGCCAGGAAAAAGTTGTTTTTATCACAAGAATGACAGTTAATGTCTACCATTAAAATCAAAAGATTTTTGCAGTTTTTCTATCATTGCCAACTTCTACATTGCTTTATTGAAACGATGTATACACCATCTTTAAATTTAAACTAACATTTTGGCTGTATTCTCAACGCATCGGTGGCCAATAGTTCTAGGATTTTTTGGCAAGTCACCATTTTATTTCTGTTATTCTGTCACTAGTTATGTCATATGTCAGTTATATTTGTTTTTGTTGATATTCGTTTAATTGTTTATGTCCATTTTCCACTAGATTTTTCAAATCACTGTTTCCACTAGCATCTGACATCACTAATGACAGATTAACATAAATGAAATGGTGAAGAAGCTGCAAAAATCTTATGATTTCAATGGTAGACATTAACTGTCATTCTTGTCATTGAAACCACTATTTGTTGGCCACACTGACCTTAAACTGAGCCATTCTATTGGTGACATGCCGAAAACTTCTTTTTTCCGCAAACGTCAAAAAAAGTAGACATTATTAACGTTAATTCATGATGTTGAAGTATGATTTCACAGACGCCACTTTTTTGTACGGCCGTGAGCGGACAAAAAAGTACTCTTTTTATTGGTGAACCATTTTACCTATTTAAAGCACGCCTCAGCGTTTTGCCTCAGAAGTTTTGCCAGGATCACCCTGGGCGACCCTGGGATGCTGGCGTCGAAGAAATATTTGGCGATGACCAGGAAAAACCTTCGTTTAACAGTAGGATTTATGACTGGCCACTGTCAACTGAGAAAACACCTCCATACTAGTGGACACACCTCTATGCAGGATGTGTGAACAGGAAGATGAAACTGTCTGGCATGTCTTATGCGAGTGTCCGGAGTTATTATCAGTAGTAATACACCTAGGGTCTTGATAATACCGAGATAATTTTGTCATAGAGAATGCTGAAAGCGTGTTGCTTGATAATAGCCCAAGGCCACAGGCCGAGGGCTATTATCTTTGAACAACACGCTTGAAGGATTGTCTACGACAAAATTTTGAGTATTTATCAAGACCCGAGGAGTATTCGATAAGATAATTTTTTACTTTGTAGATATCAAAAAATTGATTGTCAATGTAACGTTCAATAATTTATTAGTTATAATCAAACAAATATTATTCATTTTTATTCAAAACTACAGTTGTGAAAAGTACAGTTGGTAAATTAAATGAATCGTTAGATGCAATACCAAATATTCGCGACATTTTTAATCCAGTTGTCAGTTGACGTTAAATTAATTTTAATAAAAAATAAACACCAAACTGAAAACACCACATGTAGGGTATTATCGCTGTAATACAGCGGTGATTGGATGGAATTTGACACATGACTTGAAATTAAGTAATTTGATTGGTTACTATATTCAGTAAAAAATTATCAATAAGAGAGTGTGTGTTAGGTGAGTCTTGGCCTACACCTGCCGATATAAAGGAGAGATGTCTCCTAGTGATTTGTCCTCCTTCCTGAGAAGGACAGGATGACCTAGGGGGATAATTCCTCGGACAACATTGTTTTGTTAATCTTTATGCAGATGATACAGTTTTGTCAATATCAGGAACCAACTTTGAGATAATTTCAGAAACAATAAATGAAGAATTAAATATTTTGAAAAACTGGCTTTGCTTCAAAAAGTTAAAACTAAACCCTAGTAAAACAAAGTGTATGGTTCTTGGTAGAAGATACAACTGTAAAAAATTCAGTGACTCAAACATTGTAATGCAAAATTAATTCTTAAACTATTGAGCAGGTTACTGAAATAAAATATTTAGGGGTACAGTTGGATCCGCAATTAAATCTATTTTATCATATCGATTACATGTGCAAAAAATTGGGAAAAAAGATAGGGTATTTTGGCAGGATATCAAATAAATTATCACGGTAGGCTCGACAAATAGTTTATAATTCTATTATCTATCCCCAATTCACCTATTGTATGTCATTATTAATGTATTGCAATAAAGATGATATAAATCGTATACAAATTTTGCAGGACAAAGCGATGCGAATTATATTGAGATGCAATAGGTACACCAAAATAAACGATATGTTGCAAAACTTGAAATTTTTAAATATTCATCAACTGATTCAAGAAGCAAATTTAATTTTAGTTTTTAAAATAACTAAAAATTTAACGCCAAGGTATTTGCTTGAATTTTTAACGAAAAGGGAGGACATGTTGTCTTACAATTTAAGATCAGGAAACGATTATTAGGTATATTGATAGGTACAATACACAAATACAACAACGATCACTATTTGTCGAAGGGGTGAGGCAATATAATGATCTTCCTCTTACTGTAAAAACTGCTCCCAATGTACGAATCTTTTCTAAATTATACACCTATAAAAACTGTGTACTGTAACGAATATTGTTAACTAGCTTTGGCCTAAATAAAGTATTTATTTATTTGTAACTCCTCAGGACTATGTACAATGGGTCACATGTGGCCTAAGCGCTGTGAGCTCATACATTCACTCTCCCCACTTTACAGACACAGATGTTGTTTTTGAGAAACGTCAAATGTCCAGTCATCGTAGAAAGCCCTGTATATAGTGTGATATATATCAATGTAAGAGAAATAATTTAAAAAAGTTTCTTTATAATTTTACTTCCTCCTAATCTGCGAGATCTTTTTATACATCGCTTATGTTCATGATCGTTAAATATTTCATTAAACTACCAGTAAAATTTCCAGTTAAAAAAATTCGTAACTTCCTCCTACTATTTTGGCACTGATCTTTTGTTTACGTTTACGTATAAAATGCAATTTGAATTTTGATGGATCGTTTTGACATGTGCATTAAGCGTTAAAACAATGATGTTTGTTGGGAATTTCCTGTGGATTTCAGCATTTCCACGAAGCGTATGTGACCTAGTTAACGATCACTATCAAACGGTGTAAAGAAAAGTGAATTTTTATATTTGAATATTGAATTATCACAAAATACATTTAAATTCGATATTTTTCAATGTTATTTCAACTTGGTAATTTATTTTCATTGAATTTTTAGTAAATTCCTCAGTTCAATTAGTAAGAAGTCCCAATAGTACCAAGCCTTTTAAAAAAAAAGTGTAGATAGTACAGTGAAAGTGAAACTACAATAGTGTGAGATAGTTTAAATGTTGAATTTCATCCAAAATATACGAGTTTTAATTTTCCACTTAAGACTTGATATAGATAATATATGGGACGGATTCGACGTTTACAAAATTTAATATTACTAATAATGGGTGGAAATGGGCTAAGAAATTATACAAGATAGCAATAATCAAACTCTGAGTAGACGTGTGAGTTCCGATTGTTTTATCACAAGAACTCACTTCTGACCCGACTTAAATATATTTGGGTCCGGGAAAGATCTTATTGGACATATTCAGGGCTATTCACTAAGCAAAGTTGCTATGGATAGCAACTGTAAGTTATCGTTATGTTCAAGGTCAGTTACTAAGCGCAAAATTGGTATTCGCTATTTAAGTAAAGTCGCTATGCATAATGACAAGTGGCTATGAGAAGTGGTTCTCTGGCAACTGCTGGCACTTATTGGAATGTTTTTATTTATTTATGTGAACAGTTAAATATTTTAAATTAATCAGAATGGGATTTTTAGTACATGTAGACTTTTTATTCATTCAATATGTGTACTGCTAGACATTTGTCAAGATTTTAATAAATATGGTTACTTTTTTAAAGAAAATTTAAAAACTGAAAGAAGATACTTGAGAGATTCTAGTAATCGTTTTGAATTGTCAGATATTACATTTCAAAATTTGTGTAGACTGAATGAAGAGATAGCTTTGGAACTCATAAATGAATTCAATCACTTTCTACCTGATGGACAACGGACGACATATATTCCCAATCATTTGAAAGTATTACTCACTATAAATTTTTATGCCCATTGATTTTTTGTGTGTGTGCCGGGAGCACTGCAGCCTATTGGCTTATTGTACTCTACTCCCACATTATGTCCACCCATCCATTTATCCCCGTACCTTTAATTGGACGATATAGATCCATCGGATGTGTGCCATATAATTGAGGTGGCACATTGTTTATTTCCAGAGATACCGTTATGACCCGGCACCTACACTAATCTTACTTTAATGTGGTCTGCTAATTCATTTAGTTCTTTCTGCCCATTGATGCTACCAAGCCAGTGTTGGTACAACTTCACATTTTCCAGCAAGCCAAGCATCAGTTAGTAGAATTGTGACATTGGATACTGGAACTATTTGTGAACATATTTTTTCCAGGCAAATAAGGTTTCCAAATACAGAAGATGAAGTTACTTATTTTCCTTCCATAATTTCAATTTAGCTTCACCAAAAAAATAAACAACCACAAAAATATTTGAAGTTTATATTTGTTTACTCTGTCAAAGCAAAGGAACGGCCTATTTTCCGCACATTAGAACTATTTTGCGGCGCTGTCGCGTCCATTTTTACGTATGAGTCTTGGGGATTGTTATCATAACAATCATAATCTTATCATAACAACAGTTGCCAACCGTGAATACTAAAATTTCGCAAGTGGTTACCAAAATCATTATCGAAAGTTGTTAGCAGAGTTGCTATGGTTAACAACTGCGATAACCACTTTACTTAGAGAATAGCCTTGATTATCAGAGCTATTCTCTAAGTGAAGTGGTTATCGCAGTTGTTAACCATAGCAACTCTGTTAACAACTTTCGATAATGGCTGAGTAACCACTTGCAAAATTTTAGTATTTTCTAATACACGGTTGGCAACTGTTGTTATGAAAATTTTTTGACAGTTCCAAGAACCAATCAAATGTCCTCATTTTTTATCACATGAACAATTTAACCCAATCATGTCAACATTACACTGATAACAGACCATGTGCTATTTTCACGTTGCTATGGACACATATTGATTTATTTCCATTTTGAAATTTCAAATATTTAATATTTCGAAATGTCACGGTTTGGTTTTTCTATGATTATCAAAAGTTTTTCTATCCGAATAACCCTCGGACATTGATAAATGCTCAAAAATTTTATGACAACTTTCTCAAGCTTGTTGCTTGAAGGCAACAGACCTCCGCCTACGGTGTCGGTCTGTTTCCAAGCAACAAGCTTTCGAAATCTGTCATAACATTTTTTCGAACAATTATCAATGTCCTTGGGTTATTACTACTGATAACATGATAACAACCTTCAAGACCCATACGTGAAAATGGACGTGACAGCGCCGCAAAATAATTTTAATGTGCGGAAAATAGGTCGTTTCTTTGCTTTGACAGAGTAAATAAATTATAAACTTCAAAAATTTTTGTGATTGTTTATTTTTTCGGTTAAGCTAAATTGAAATACATAGTTTACGATCAAAATCCTTTTGAAAAACGAATTAAAATAATTTAAAGACAAAATAAATGAGATTTGTAGCTGTATTGAAAAGGTATGATGGATTCTTATTAAGACACGTACAGTAGGATTTATAAAGAATGACCAGAAATTATAATTTTCTATAACAGAGAAAATTACCTAAAATGGTCAACTAAAGTTCTTTTTGTTCTACTACCTAAAGCTAATATGTTCACATTTTCTTGTCTCTAAATTGGGTCTGGAATGTTTTAATTATCTTCATCATCCAGTGGCCCTAAATCATCCATGTGTATATTAGCTTTGATACATATATTGTGCAAAGCAGCACATGCATATAGAATATAAAATAAATAAATAAAAACATTCCAATAAGTGTCTGACGCAAGTAGTTTTCGTTAACAACACCTCTGGAGCAGTTGCCAGTGAACCACTTCTCATAGCCACTTGTCATTATGCATAGCAACTCTTATAGCGACTTCACTTAAATAGTGAATACCAATTTCGCGCTTAGCAACTAACCTTGAACATAACAATTTACAGTTGCTATCCATAACAACTTTGCTTAGTGAATAGCCCTGTATATATGTATATTCGGGAGGCATTGCATTAGGACTGTGTAGTGATTTAGCAAGAGCAGCATACTCATCTAACTGTGAGATCGGAGGTGACACTGACATAAAAGGAAATAAAATAACAGATTTACAAGAAACACTATTTTTGAAAATGGAGGTTTTTTGCGAGATCAGCACCAATATAATATTGGATGAAATAGTTTAAAATGAGAAGATGAGACAATTGGGAAGATGTAGTGGGACAAAGTCCGGACAACGTCCGTTTTAGACAGAGAAAATATCCGGAAAGCAGAAAGGCAAACTGTTTATACGAGTCAGCTGATGATGATGGTTATGATGATGTTACAGAATAACCTACTCATTGACTTGCTCGACCATTTATTGTCAAATATTATAGAAACTGAGGACATTTTAAGAGATGGAAACCGCCTCTTTAAAATCTCATAATTTTGATTTTATTTGTATTTAACAATAAACAATTACTATGGTAATATTTCAAGTTTTCTAGAGACATCTATTTCTGACTCGCACAAGATCATCTCAATAAGAAAAAGATTGGATTTACTGTCCATGCTCACCCCTCTAACACCCCGTAATTCAAAAAACATCTCAATATTAGATAATAAAAAGGAGTAGCAGTAAAATTTCTAGAATAGTCCAAAATTATAGTTTGTCTCAATATGTATTGTCTTTGCTTTTTCCGGCAATCAAAAAACTAATTGCAACAAATCATATGGCCAATAGCTGCAGTAGAAGAGATCGCCAGTGGCGGACTATTTAAAATTATTTGAAAAGGATCAAATTCACAAATATCCATCTTTTTGTATTTTCATCATACATCCTTTGTTTTTTATTTTATAATTTGATGGTTTTCACAACCATTCCTCTAAACTTTTTTTTTCTCCTAAATGAGAGATTTGCCTTGTCAATCGACTGGTCGTATTTAGATTATTGCCGTTAAAAGCGAAGACAATATACTTTGAGAAAAACTATAAAATATTATCCTTGTAGAGACTAGCAACGCGAAAAAAATGTAATAAAATATCACATTTACCGGTCGCCAACAGTAAGTCGTAATCGATTAACGAACATGGTATGAAATAAATCGATTTTTTAATCCAATCACACACACCATTAGTGCGAACGACTAGTAAATAATCGTAATTTAGACAAAAACAATGAACGGAATTAACTTTTTAAATCTATTTTCATTGAGTTGGTACCGACAAGAGATGCACGTATGCGTCCTCAAATCTAACAGCTTCAGGTAATTAGGTAAACTAGTTTTACTTTGCCGTATAAATTCCAAAAAAAAAACTAAAGATTACAGCTTACATGGAATTTGCTAATTGAGTTAATTTCTTAGAATTATGAGTAAATATCGACCGATCCTAGTATTAGAAACACGTAAATTGGGCTCGGGAGGGTGAACGTTTACAATATTTAACAGAGTAATTAATTACTTATTCACAGTTTCCTGTAAAAAATGTTATCAATAGATGTCAACTGGTTGAATTTTACAAAAGTTAGCTTATGTCACAATATTACATATTATATCACAATACAAGGCGTTTTTGATTTATGGCAAAATGTTGAATTTTATCCCCAAAACTTTTTACCGGCAACTAAGCCCTTTAGAGGTTAATGTTCTTATATTAAATTTTTTTATCAAATAACGAGAGCTTTCTGGGATAGAGCATTATCGGTCGAATATAGTAACCTATGGTGATAGTTTTTGAAAATACGTTCTTTAGAAGCAAATGGCGTTATTGTATTATTTGCTTCTGAGTGAACTGCAAATACAGGGCGTTTCTAAATTCATGCTTCAACATTCAGGAGGTGATTGCTCGTATGA
>CAJUYG010007666.1:0-10633 GCA_910591675.1 Galerucella calmariensis | reverse complement strand
GATGCCAGCATCCCGGATGCTAGCATCCTAGTATAATGGTAGCCTTAGTCCTTATACAATATATGTCCCCCTAAGTTGGAATAATATGCAAAACTTTTTTATTATTAATTTTAGGAAGAAGAGTTATTCCTCATAAAAAGTTCTGCATTATCTAAAACTTATAATATAGTCATCAAATATCAAATTTTTTAGTCGTATACGAGGTTTGTCAGAAAATAAGAGTAAAGTACCTTTAAATTTGACAATATCGAAAAATGTTACTTAAAAAAGTTGGATATGTCGAAGCATTAGTATGAGTAAAAATTAAATTTTTTTGTTTCTAACATTAATAAGATGTTAATTTTATAACTTCGTGTTTGAATATGTATTTTATTATTTGCAAAATAAATGAATATGCACCTATTCTGCGTTTTAAATGTGAAATTATTAAAAACATGGGAAACCTAAGAGATTATCATGCGTTTCGTAATCACAGAGATAAATGTTCATTAAAAATAGAAACAGTAAAAAATAAAATAATCTGAAGTTTCAATTTAAATGAATGAAATTACATATTTAATCGTAGTTTTCAATTCTGATCAACTTTTTTTAGTAACATTTTTCGATACTGTCAAATTTAAAGGAACTATACTCTTGAGTGAAACTAATATTTTTTGGCAAACCTCGTATACGACTAAAAAATTTGATCTTTGATAACTGTATTCTAGGTTTTAGATAATGCAGAACTTTTTATAAGGAATAACGTTTCTTCCTAAAATTAATAATAAAAAAGTTTTTCATATGGTTCCAGCTTAGAAGGACATATTGTATATAAATGTACAAGATAATAATATTATGGTTATTTATTTATTTTTAATGATTTAATGATCAGTTTTAGACGACAAGTTTTTGTAACACCCTTTCCAGACAATTTCATACTACCCGAATCTTTTCTTATCGAATTTGAACAGACCTCATATCGACTTTTCATAACACAAAACGAAACCTGCTTTAAATGTAAGCTAACTGGGCACCATGCAGCAAATTGCTCAAATAATGCACCTACCAATCTTTCTCAAAATACTCCTAACCAAACACAGACTACCCTCCCTCCATATACCATTTCCCAAAATTCATTGACTAACCAAATTCAAAAAAGCACTCCTATACCTCTGTGCACTCCAGAAAATTCCAAACCTACAACGCACATATCAACTCAAGCATCTCCAAATACTGAAACACAAACTTCAACATCAACTGTCATGAGCCAACCCCTACTTTCAACCAAAAACACACCCATTGATATCCTAGAACTTCAACCAATTTCAACCAAACCAACACCAAAAAGGACTTTTCAAGAAACATCTTCACCATCTGTGGAAGATACTTTTGTAAAACCCATATTATGTCAACTAAAGAAAAAAAGCAAAACCAATGAGGAAAACTTACCAAACGCCAACACCAACCTTACAACATTACTAGAACCCATAAAAGAATACCTAGAAAATGAAACTCAATTACTAAATTTCGACCAAGTAGTGGATCTGTTTGAAAACAGTAAAGGATCAAAAGACATACTCAGTGTAACAAAATCGTACACAGATGACTCCCAAGCACTTCTACAGTTCCTAACCAAATTACATCCATATTACACAAATAAAGTAATGAAAACCAAAAGCACAAGATTGAGACGAAAACTAGCCAAACAATTAAATATCCATCCCACCGCTATAAAGCCATTGTTGGAAGAAGATTCTGACTCATCCATAAATTCATCTCAAGAATAATAACATTCATATCCCTACTTCAGTGGAACTTAAATGGGTTCTATACCCATCTCGAAAAACTGAATCATATTATTACAGAAATACACCCATCTATTATTTGCCTACAGGAAACAAATTTCAAAAATCCAAACCACGTATTCAACTTCAGTAAATATACAACTTTCTATAAAAACAGAATTAACCAAAATATAGCCAGCGGCGGCGTTGCAATTTATGTAGATAAAAAATTAATTTCCTCAGAATTATCAATAATCTCAAACGATATTGAATTAATAGCCATCGAAATAAACATACCTCATAAGATATACATTTGCAATATGTATGTCCCACCAAACCAAAACATATCACAAGAAGATCTAACAGATATCTTAGAACAAATACCTTCACCTAGGATTGTAGTTGGAGACCTCAACTGCCATAGTCCGATGTGGGGTTCGAAAAAGTTAAACCGAAAAGGACGCATTTTAGAAGACATTATAACATCCAAAAATTTAAACTTGCTCAACGATGGGACACCAACAAGATTTAACATTCAAACAGGCACAACATCGGCAATAGACATTTCTTTATGCGACCCAAACCTATCCACAACGTTAACATGGGAGGTTTTACCATATTTATACGGTAGTGACCACTACCCCATTACAATTACCTTAACTCACCAAGAAACAGCTAATATAAGCACATCTGCCTTAAAGTGGAATATAAAAAGAGCTGATTGGATTAACTTTACAGAAAAAGTAGAACTAGAAATTAATCGGACCAACCTTTCACCACTCAATGACATAGACGCTTCTATAAGCCAATTCTTAAACATTTTAAAAACAGCCGCAGATAAATATGTAGGTAAAACAAAGTTTCTTAAAGATCATAAACCACTCCCGTGGTGGACACCTGAATGCAACCAGGTTACCAAAGCATATAAAACAGCTTTCAATAGATTAAAACGACACAAAACCGATGAGAACACAATAGAATATAAAAAACGCAGAGCCGAAGCAAGGTACACACTTAAGAAAAACAGAAGAGAACATTGGAAAAAATTTATTTCATCCCTCAACACCTCAACAACGATAAGTACAGTATGGAAAAATTTAAGGAAAATTTCAGGCAAAAATCAACCATATCATATCCCATTTTTAACAAAAAATAATAAGATAATCAGCGATAGAAAAGAAATTGTAAATATGTTAGCTAGCCAATATGAATTAAATTCAAGCGACGAAAGTTACACAGACGATTTTAATATACACAAGGCAAATATAGAAAGCAGAGCATTAGAAAACGGCGGATATGAAATTCGAGACCTTAACGTTCCCTTCACCTCGACAGAACTAACCGAAGCTTTAAACTCTTCCAAAGATTCAAGCCCTGGTCCAGATGGTATACCATTGTCATTCTTATCACATCTACCAGAAAATGGAAAAACATTACTTTTAAAGTATTATAATTTTATCTGGATCAACCAAATATTTCCATCATCCTGGTCGGAAGCTATCATACTGCCTCTCCTTAAAGCAGATAAACCTCGAACATCTCCAGAATCATACCGCCCAATATCCTTAACCAACACAATGTGTAAGATCTTAGAGAAAATGGCAAATAAGAGACTACGATGGTTCCTAGAAAAACAGAAACTTCTCATACCACAACAAAGCGGCTTCAGAGAAAATCGATCCACCACAGACAACTTAATCGACTTGGAATCAGAAATACACGAAGCAATCGCAAATAAACAATTTTGTACCGCAGTCTTCTTGGACATTACGAAGGCTTACGACACTGTATGGCGTTTCAATATCATATCGAAGTTACATAGTTGGAATATTAGAGGTAATATGTTAAAATTCATTACAAATTTCCTCCAATCTCGGAGCTTTCACGTACGATCAGAGAACGTTACTTCGGATAAAAAAATACAAAAGAACGGAGTACCACAGGGATCAATAATAAGCTCTACACTTTTTCTAATAGCCATTAATGACATACTAGATCAATGCTCACCACTTGTCAAAGGTAGACTTTATGCTGACGACCTAGTTATATTTGCCAAAGGAAAAAACTTGACATCTATTCAAAACCATTTACAAAAAAACATCAATAAACTAGAGTCATGGTCCAAGTCGACCGGATTACAATTCTCTGGAACAAAAACCAACTGTATCTTGTTCACAAAAAAACGTAATGTTCCCATACCACATCTAAAACTATGTAATCAAACTCTCAATTTCACAAATAATATTCGTTTCCTAGGCATGACTTTCGATCAAAAGCTAACGTGGAAAAAGCATATAAACGATATTAAAAAAGAGTGCCAAGGAGGAATAAATCTCATGAAAACTATATCCAGTAAAAATTGGGGAGCAGACCAGAATACATTATTACACACATATAAATCTTTAGTCAGATCTAAACTAAACTATGGAGCTATAGTTTATGCTTCAGCTAAAACATCAGCATTAAAAACCTTGGAGACAATTCAAAACACAGCACTTCGAATAGCTACCGGTGCTTTTTGTACAACACCAGTTAAAAGTTTACAATGTCTAACAGGAATACCGCCCCTAAGCTTTTATCGCAAACACCTATGTATTTCATATGCTTCCACAATCGCAACCAATAAAGAGCACCCAACATATACAAATACGTTCACAGATCGCTTTCAAGAAACATACAACACAACAAGAGTAGACCCACCATTTTACGAAAGAGTCAGAAGAAACCTTAACGATCTACAGCTTCAATTACCCAACTTTTTCCCAACAAATATCCAAACTCCCCCACCTTGGTTAATATCCATACCCAGAATCAATACCAACCTCACTACATTTAATAAAATAGAAACACCAACTAACCTGATTAAACAGTATTATTTGAGAGAAATAGAAAACTACCAAAACCACTATAAGATATTCACCGACGCTTCCAAATCATCAGACGGTGTAGGAGCAGCCATCCTCACTTCAAATATATCTATAAAATTTAACTTCAAGTCAATCACTTCCCCATACACTGCAGAATTGTATGCAATACTACAAGCACTCATCCATATTAAAGAATCCAAAAAGTCCCTATCCCTAATAATAACAGACTCTCTCAGCTCACTGCAAACAATCCAACATTTGTATACCAAAAATCCAATCGCTTTACTAATCAAAACAGAAATAGCGTATTTAAAAGATGAAGATGCCACCGTTGAATTTATGTTTGTACCATCACACTCCGGTATAAAAGGAAATGAAGAAGTAGACCAACTAGCCCGATCAGCACCAAACGACCAGGATTCGATCCAAATAGATGAAGTTTCTTGTTATGACATGAAAGCTGAAATTAAATCTAAAGTGTTAAGTGCGTGGCAAAGTGAGTGGAGTGCAACACAAAATAATCTTAAAGAAATTAAACAAACAGTAAATCCTTGGACCCAACCAACATCGAACAGACCAAACCAAGTACGAATATCACGTTTACGTCTCGGTCATAGTAATCTAACCCATAAATATGTAATCACACGAACTGAACTACCAATATGTGAGACCTGTCAAATTAGACTTAGCATAAAACACATATTGATCGAGTGCAAACAATACGAAACTACACGAAAGAAATATAACATTCCAGAGAATATAGCGGAGACTCTAGGTCAAAACATGAATGTCAAAGATACAATAGGTTATTTAAAAGACACTGGTTTATATATGTTATTGTAATTTTTTTTTCTCTTTATAATATGTCTCTTATGTCGCTAATGACCTCAGTGGTTGAAGCGACTGAAATAAATAAAAGGTGTTTTGAAATTTAAATAGCAGCTGCGTAAACTGTTTTTATATACACTGTGTTATTTATAAGATGCGACATAGGGATTCCTGTACAAAACTGTCAAACGCGAGCTAACTTTTTTACCAAATAGAGTTCATAAAAAATTATAACAGATATGGAAGTGTCGTTGAAAAATAAGTTCAAATGCACTTTTAATTTCCTTAACTCCGTTCTGGTTTAATAAAAAAATGGATATTTATGTTTAATAAAGTCGAACTCCATTTTCAAACCACTTTCGGATAATCTTAATCGATTAGGTGATGGCTGCACAGTATCATTTAAAACTTAAGGGGCATCTACCAAATTCGACCTTGCACAATTATGCTTTGTGTATTTTTTTGTTTCCCTACGTCCTCACGTTTAAGTTCACATAACGAAAATTTTATTAGAAATATGAAAGCTCCGCAACATGTAGGTAGCCAAGCGGTCCAAGCGGATTTTGGTTCACGTATAAGCTTCGTCAGTACTGAACTGGGAGACCGCCAAGACCGGCTAGCGTTGTATCAACAATGGAACGGCACGCAACTACCGAAGCAGAGAGACAATGTCAGTCATAGAAGGATAGAAAAGCGAGAGATGGATTTTTATCCGATATTTTAGTGGTAGCAACCGAATTTCAATAAGGAATTGTACGGTCATAAGTAATTTGAGGATTCTGAGATTTTTATATACACTCAGGTGCAAAAAACCGGGCCCCCTATTTTTTTCTCAAAATCGGCTATATTTGTTTATTATTTTGGCTTTTGGTTTACACTTTTTATATTTTACCAACAAAGGACTTCCTCCTGGTATAAAGAGACAAGAATATGTTACTTAAGCTAAACTTAATAAACAATGACATAAATAATGGAAAAATACATGTATACTTAGTAAAATTTATGTTAACAACAGCAAACTTTAGAGGTACAGAAAACAAAATTTAACACATAAAATAAACTTTAGTATTTGGTATTTCCTCCTCTAGCCCTAATTATTGCTTGCATACGGCGTGGCATCCCACTAATGAGCTTACGAACTGCATTCTGAGGAATATTCTCCCATTCTTCTCAAAGAGCTACACGAAGCTCATTTAGTGTGGTTGGTGCTATAGCACGACTTCTAACACGTCTGCCTAACTTGTCCCACACATGTTCTATAGGATTTGCGTCCGGAGAACATGCTGGCCAGTTCATTTTTTCAATGCCAACTTCTGTCAAGTATTCACTGACGCATCTCGCTGAATGAGGTCTAGCGTTGTCCTGCATCAGAATAAAGTTATCACCAATAAATGGAGCGAATGGAACCACCTGATATGCCAAAACTTCCTCAATATATCGTCGTGCAGTCCGTTGTGCAGCCCCATTGATAAACACTAATTCCGTAGAGGCTTCACTTGATATGCCTGCCCATACCATTACGCAACCTCCGTTATGACTCAGCCTAGGGCTAAAAGCACATTCTTGGAATCGTTCCCCATTTCGTCTCCATACTCGTTTTCGTCCGTCTGGTGAATGTAGCGAGAACCTGGACTCATCGGTAAAGAGTATATTACTCCATTGCATAAGATTCCAATTGCTATGTTCACGAGCAAAGTGCAATCTCGCTACCCGGTGACGTGGAAGTAACGTAGGCCCAGTTGCTGGCCTAAAAGCTTTTAACCCAACCTCATGTAATCTTCGGCGAACTGTCCATTTACTTACATTTTTACCACGAACCTCCAGAAGTCAATTTCTTGTCTGTACTGAAGTCAAATGACGATCCCTTAGAGAATTTAGTACAATAAATCTGTCATCTTGAGCGGTAGTTACCCGTATTCTACCACTACCAGGCCTTCTCGTGTTTCTTCCAGTATCCCCAAAACGTTGTAACACCCTTTGAATGGTAGAACGACTAACATTGAGTAATCGAGCCACATATCTTTGGCTTCGACCATCTTCCACAAGAGCTACTGCTTTAGCACAATCTTCAGCACTTAAAACCATAATTAAGACTTTAAAATTGTCAACGTTGATGTTGACAATATTAACATTAACAAAAAATTGCCTAGCAACCGCCCAACAATTGAAAACACATAAGCTCCTTTCAAATTGCATGAATGAAATATGGAACTTTTGAATTTTCCAAAATGTTCTTTTTTTATGTAAAACGAGAAAATACACATGTATTCCAACTTTTTGTATTTAGAAGGAAGTCATTTGTTGATAAAAAATACAAAATATAATTTAAAAACCAAAATAATATCCAAATTAAGCCGATTTTGAAAAAATAATAGGTGACCCGTTTTTTCTGCACCTTAGTGTAGTATTCATAAAGCTTCAAATTAGACTTCTTATCAATTAGTTTTTCCATTTAATCCATTTTTAATTCTTTACAAGGGCTCAAACTTTGCTTAATATGTGTAATTACCTCATGATTCGTATTTTTTTCAACAAAATTTGGTTAGCATTTCAAAGTTTTTATTCGATGAGAACTCTAAGTTCAACATTAATCTACATGATATATTTTTTTCTTAATTTTCAATACATCCATTACCTCAAAATTCTTTGCCAAAAATACTTCGATATTTTGTCAAATCGCTGCCGATAGATTCCCCTTAAACCTGAAGTATGGCGGTTCGCTTCGCCGCAGAGATGAAATTTTTCTCTTTTTGTTTTTAGTTCTTTTTTCACAATTTTTGTTTGAAAAACATTAAATTTAAAATAAAGCAAAGTTATTTGTTTCAAAAATTGTGAAAAAAGAGCTAAAAACAAAAAGAAAATAATTTCATCTCAGCGGCGAAGCGTACCGCCTTACTTCAGGTTTAACTTAGCCATCACCTAATCGATTAAGATTATCCGAAAGTGGTATGAAAATGGAATTCGACTTTATTATACATAAAGATCCATTTTTTTATTAAACCGGAACGAATTTAAGAAAATTAAAGGTGAATATGAACTTATTTTTCAACGACCTTTCCATATCTGTTATTATTTTTTATGAACGCTATTTGGTAAAAAAGTTAGCGTTTGACAGTTTTGTACACTAATCCCTATGTCGCATCTTATAAATAACACAATGTTTATATTTTTTCAATCGCTGTTCATTTTATGAACATTAACAATTTTGAGAATTGGTTTGTTGTAATCGTCAGAGTATATACCATATGAGCAAAATTTTTAAAACGTTATTCACATAATATTTTAACGCTTGGAATAAAAATTCTTTTTCAAGATGTATTGTTGAAAAATCAATAATTAGAGTGGTTTCGATTTCTGTTTTTTCGCATATCTTTTGATTCGGCATAGGTGAGTTGCGCGCAATGGTTAAAATTTTACCTTTGTCTCAGGTATTAACCGACAAGGGATTATCGGCATTCCCGGAATACGTAATTTTGACAATAATGCAAAGGGGTGCTTATGCTAATAAAATAAGGAAAAAACCAAAATACCGTGATTAGGATATTTGTTGTAATATAATTTCAAGACAATAACAAGCCAATAAATGTTCTGCTATCGGGACTGCCTTAATAGTTTACCCTGGCGGGGTTAGGTTAGGTGTCTTATTATTCCTGAAATAAATGTACAAATACCTTTACCATTTAATTTATGTTATATTTCCTTAATCTCCTTAATTTTGTGTTTATCTTGTTGCGCGCAATTCGGCTCCTAATTTTGGTGTTCTTACTCGTATTCAGGTAGAAAATGACCGCTGCGCGCAACTCATCCCTGACCTTTTGATTTAGTTGCTAATTTTGTGAAAAATCGATAGTACTCAACCATTTTGAAGATTATCCATCGAAAAATTTGCGGGTTATACACATTGCACAGAGAAAAATCAAAAAAAAGATTTTTTTCGCCACTTGAACCACTTTTGGACTGGATATTTTATACAAACAAACAACAGTTTAAATATATCACACTGTACAGGAAAGTGATGAACAACATGTATTCTCGCTAATTATAACAACATTTCAGTTAGTTTCCTCATAATATTGTTTAAATTAACACTGCTATAAATATATATTTTGTAAGGCTGCAAATTTACATGAAAACAATTGAATCAAATGACATAGATGCTCTAACGTGAGTACGTGAGTAGTAGTGTGTAACACCCGTAAAAAATCAGCCACAATAACCACAAATGTACACCAAATTTGTAGTAAATGTATTTATTTCTCTTAATTTTTTTTTAAGTTTGATTTCGAACAATAAGCGATTGGAATAGCCGTTCCCCTTCTTGAATCACTTGATTTGCGTGTTACAAAGCATTGGATATTTTTCAAAAATGAGAAAGGTGAATGCATTCAATACTTTGTATTAAATATCTTAATGTTCATTACAAAATATTGAATATCTTTTAGAGGAAATCCAATGATTATATTCCCTTCCCCTTCTTGTATATATTAATGGTCATTACAAAGCTGTAGATATATTTTAAGAGGAATGGAGAGTGTAATAATTATATTTCCTTCCCCTTTTTCAAATACACAATGTAAGGATATCATCACAAAAAAAGTATAGTTTTATTAAATATTTGATTTCGCATCTTAATAATAATGTAGAAAAATACCATAATTCTCAAGTAGTCGATATAAATATTCAAGTTTTGGTTTCATGGTATATTATCAAGTAGAAAATAAAGTGAGGAGACCCAAACGTGATAATTATTTTAAAATGAAATGGTATAAACAATCTTATTTTTTATAATGACCTATTTTTATGAAAATGTATAATTTCATTTATATTGGAAGATGAAAAAGAAGTTTTAGAGAATGCATATTTAGATTTATGGTTTTAATTAGGAATTTCGTAATTCTGCCTTAAAATTATTTACATACAAATGGGTATTTTATAAAAGTGGTAATGAAGAATCTAACTGAATTTTTTTCATAGTTAGGGAGAATACATATTTTTGATCACTTTCCTGTACAGTGCGAAACATTTAAACTGTTTTTTGTATAAAATATGGGGCCAAAAATATATGGCGCTAGGGCGAAAAAAAATCTTATTTTGGATTTTTCTGTGTAAATTGTGTATAACCCGGAAATTTTTCGACGGATAATCTTAAAAATAGGTGAGTACTATCCATTTCTC
>CAJUYG010007665.1:0-10633 GCA_910591675.1 Galerucella calmariensis | reverse complement strand
GTAATTATTTGTAAATTTTCCATTCCCTTCATAATTTACCAATGTAGACTAGATCATTATGAAAGACAAAGTGACAACACTACCTACATTGAAAAGTATTGAATATATCTCAAGGACGGGAATGCTATGATTATACCCCTTCCCCTTCTTGACAAACTAAATTCGCGCATTGGGTAGAAAGAATTGCATACCTATTTGTCAAGAAGAAGAGTGAATGTTATTATTATTTTCCTTGCTCCTTCTTGAGAAACAATATGCATTGTATTGGATTAAAAAATTTTTAAAAAGGGGAAGGGTGAATTTCATTATAAGTTACCCATCCTTTGTCTTGAGAATTAATGTGCATTATGAGGTATTGGATATGTTTATGAATATAGGGAAAATATTCATGACATTTACCCTTCCTCTTCTTAAGAAAATATAGATTTTTTTTATATATATATCTAGGTACATATTATTATTATATTCTTAACGCAGAATCTTAAAGAAATTCTCTTAATTATAGATGTCAAAGGTAACAGTATAATACTATAATACTAATATTTGCAGGAAATTATAAATAAAGTAGACAACTCTCTTAATTATAATTATTCAAATATTTATGGATTTATATTGACGCATTTTGATAGTTTATTATTGTACGGTCTATTTCATAAATAATAATTTTTACTCTGTATATATAGTGTTGACACACTTTTAAACCTTTGTTCTGTGGAAACTGAATACTTTCTATTTCAAGTCTGGCAACATCGCTATACAAATACAAATGAAAGTATTTTACAGTAACCTCACTATTCATCCGGTTGTGAATTTTGTTTGTTAGCTAGTTTAGTTTGTAACCTTCAGTTTGATGTGGATATTGTGTGTGTTGTTGGAATAACTGTTTATATATTTACAGCTGACTTCACAAAACGCCAGTTAAAAATGCAAACTTTATTATAAAATATACACCAAATTGATATTTTATAGTAGAGATTACGGCCAACTATGAGGTCATTTTCACACAAAATATGATGAAGCTAGTGAATATACCTTTATACATAAATAAGGTGAGTATTTATAGCGCACGATTTGATTTTTAATACTTTTTTCGTACTTCTTATTCACATTATTTCGAGATTAGTCTAACTTTTTCGTAAGCGATATAATTCGATTGAAACTTATCGCACACGATTCAAAGTTAGTATGTTTGAACAATATTTGCATCGGCAACACAGCAAATTTGTCCATTCCATTCCTCCCTTACAAAAAGAAGAGAACTTAAAGACCATTTTTAAATAAAAAATAGATTTGTTTGTAAATATCAGATAAATAATGTTGTCACTTTCTTCGGTAAGGAAATTATTTTATACACCATATAAATGTTTAAGTAAAGTATATACTTGATAAAATTATTTTATTGCTTTCCCTCCAGAGGTCTGTTTTATTAGATTAGATCAAATCTGCACGAAGCCTTCGAAAATACGGATAACCGATTTTCGTGCGAAATTCATTCAATTTCGAATACGAATTGTACTCGAGTGATCTCGAAAATATAACCCCTGTATTGCTTTTGTGAAGTAAATATTTATCTACAGAGTGTTTCAATTGAAGGTGGTCCCGTTGTTACGATAAGTAGAACAGTGAGAAATAATTGAGGTTCACTTGGTAAACAATTTCCGTAACTGCATACGTATTCAAGATACAGAGAGTTGGAAAAAAAATATGCTAAAACTACTGGCAAAATGTTAACAAAATATTGTATGAATATGTTTTGGAAGCGCTAACACATCCCATGAATTAGTGGGCGCTAATTACCTGGTTCGTACTGGATAGTTTAAATAATAACTCAAAAACACATTTTTTTAAACACTCGGTATATTATACCCACTATTATTACTAATATAGTAGTATAAGTGGGGTAGATGGTAGATATTAGTAGTAGTTAGTCAGGTATATGCAGATCCATGTAGACCAGTCTTTCCCAACGTGGGCGATAACGCCCCCTTGTGGGCGCTGCAGGCCTAAAGGGGGGCGGTAAGAGACCCAGAAAAAAAAGGGGGCGTTGTGTAGGGCTTTGGGGTCGATTTATAATTTCATCTACCTAGCTAGGAAGACTCTTAGACTCCGACTGAGCTCTCGACTCTCGACTACATCTTGTGAACACTAACTAATATTAATTAAGATATAGCTCAAACTCGGTTCGATATAATAGACCGCGGGCAATCATGTTTTAACAAGTTTTTGTTAAATAATCCGATTTGTACATTCCTGTATCAATCGGCTGGTTCTATAATACTTGTTCTTGCTTGTCGAGTACGATTGGGCGTCGAATGAGATAAACGAGTTTATGCACGTTTGTCTTATTCCTGTTGGTGCGTGCTGCTTAGTGCTGCGAGACGTGAGGTAAGAAATTATCGAGCAGCATTGACAAAATAAGAAAATATTATGCACGAATTTTTTAAAATTCATTTTATTAATAATAAAATGTTTCTGGTAAAATATAAAAACTTAAAAATATAAATTATGTGATAAAATATATGAAAAAAGAAACAAAAACATACATTCTACTCATTTACTCTTCTAAACATTAACCCAACGTAACATCTCGAAAAAAATCAGACTGGGTGTTGGATCCGTTTTCAAATGTCAACACAGCAATGTCACCTCAGCTGGAAGAAGAACTTATAGAATTGACAACAAACGAAGAAATAAAAATCAAGTTCAAAAAGGGATATCAAGAATTTTGGCTACAAAAACCGATCCCGCAATTGTACCCTGGATTGTGGTCAATTGTTCAACGATTTTTGATAGCATTCCCATCGTCATATTTGTGTGAACGTGGATTTAGTGCTGTGGCAACGCTGCTTACTAAAAAGAGAAATCGTTTGCGTGTTACCGAACGTGGCGACTTGCGGCTGTTTTTGAGTAAATTGGAACCTGATATCAACAAACTTATTAAACAGCATCTGATTAAACCTTCACATTAGTTTTTATATAAGAATTAATTATGTTTGTTTTATTTTCAATAAAAGATACTCTGTCCGAATACTATAAAGTTGCGTGTCAATAATCAGTTATAAGTACTTAGCGGTTTTTAAGTATGTTTAAAAAGGGTGGCGTTAAAAAATAATTTATTCATAAAGTGGGCAGTAGACAAAAAAAGGTTGGGAGCCTATGATGTAGACGTAAGTCCAGCTCAGTTTCGTTAATTTTGTCTGAAGTTAACAAAATAATATTGCTATGTGATGAAAATCTTAAGCGTAAATTTTACCATATTACTGCAGTAGAATTAGCGTGATGAAGAGGATTTTTTTCATATCGAGAATGATAACGATGACTCTTCAATAAATCGCATTGAATACAATCCGGTGTTCAGTAAGGTGGTTCAAAAAGCTGTCCAAGTAGTAGATGGTTCGTTTACAATAGTGAAAAACAAAGCTGCCCTGTATCATGATATCAAAACGAGGCGACAATAGGTGTGTTCTTTTTGACTGAGATCTCAGCTCACTTCGATTGAAGTGATCTGAGGTAAAGTGATGTGAGTAAGCACCAAAAAGAACGACCTACTCAATTGAAACGCGTGATCTGCCGACACATGCGTGAATAAGAGACATAAAACATATAAACATAACCTATCTAGAATCTGGATATCTCCGATAACCACGTTTGATTCATCCCCTCCACTTTATTTCCGACTGATACCCCCTTACAACCCCCTTACATTCAGCATCGGTGAAGGGGGAGGAAAAATCTCAGCTCGCTTCGAAGGGAGTAAATAAAAAATTACGCGCACATTTCCGATGTGAACTGAGATTAACAGATCTCAGTCAAAAAGAACGCACCCAATATTAACTCACCACGACTGTTGGAAGAAATACAATAAATGGATGGACTAAATTTGCTGCTGAGGCAATTGGCTTTTTGAATGAAAAGGACAAAAAGATAACACATCACTTAAATAGATCCACTGGAGTTTGCGAATTGGCAAAAAGTGGTGTAGAAGAATAGCAATTGCTGAAAATGATTGGTAATAGCTATGAAAATTCTATAAAACTATACTTAAATTTTAACCAAGAACTCCACAACAAGATCTTAAATATTATTTGTGGTAATAGATACTAATGTTACGTTAATTTTAATAATTATACCTTCACTAGCTGTAATTTTAGCAAATAAATGTTTCGTTGTGTTGATATTTTTCTGTTAAAAAATTTTCCACCAATCTGGCTCGGACATTGACAAATGCCTTATAATTTTGTGACAAATTTCTCTTTCCCTTCACCAATGACCGAGCTTTCGATTGTCATAAAATTATCTCGTTTATTATTACGTATGTCCTACTCCTGATAATTTTGTTTGATAAAATTATTCTCTTCAAGGTGTAATGAAAATTATGGATCCAGGAATTGTATGCTTTCAACACTGTGGTCCAAAAATATTTTGTTTCACATTACCTGAAACTTGTCCAGTATGCCAAAAAGATTTGAAGATGGCCAATTTTTCTCTCTTGCCGTTTAGGTAAGTTAAAAACTCATTTTGTTCAATAAACCGGCAATGTAACATGAACAATTAGCATACCAGCATGAGAAGAAAATCAGCTAACCAAAATTAAATAACTGATATCTCTCAGATAATATTTTGCATAAAAATGTAGATATTCAACCGATTAAAATTTTGTATTTTTTTAGAGTTCCTTATCCTTTTATAAAAGCATCCCAGTATCCTTGTGCAGTAGTTATAAAGCCAACAACAGGAGATTTTTTAAAGTAAGTCAATTGATTATTGCTATATGGAAAATGTTTATCTAATCTTCAATTCAATCCAATCAATGAAGTAAACATTGTAATGATTTCGAAAAGTAGTTCTAAAATGCTAGGATCAACTTAAAGCTTTTTGCAAATTGTTAAATAATAAAGATCTTGGTACATCTCATGAAAAACTGAAAGATTACTTTTCGTTTCAAAAACCATCAATTTTTCAAATAGGTAGGTTTTTCTTAACAAAATATAATTTACTTTAAGGGACTGCCATTATTTTTGAATCAATCAGCCCACAATTTACCTTCTTGACTGGATTAATTGACCATTATTGAAAAATTATTTACTTAATTGCACGCCAAAATGACAATATCAACATCAAAGTTGCTGGAATCAAATATTTGCTCAAAATCTGGATACGAGCATTTGTTCACTTATTGCAATGAATACCCCTAAAATTTACCAAGGAAGTACTTCTTTATAAGTTATTTTATTTCATATACACACGCACATTTTGAACATGTATTGTAAAGAAATAATTTCCTACTTATCATGTGAACACTTTTCGTGATATTTTTTTTGCCTTCGAGGTGGGGTGGAAGCTAATGCCTTTCTGACAGCAGGCAGTGCAATGCTGTGAGTTCGTGTGGGACTTTCACCGCACTAAACCACCCTCCTCATCCATATCCATGTGGAAAGAAGGAAACACAGCACAGGGTGTGCTGTGGAAGGAAACACCGGAAAGAGACAGTTGTCTCGTACGTCAGGTCTCCTTCTGCTTCTTTTAGTTATCCTGTATGGTTTGTTGATAAGCCCTATCCTCTGTTTCCTTATCCTTCATAATGTCGGTAATAAAACGCGTCATCTGTTCCCAGTACATTTTGTTCTCCAGCAATTTTGGGATGATTTTCACAGTTGTTGGTAGATCACCTGTTTCCCGAATCATTTTTTCTCGTTGACTTTCCCATCGGATACACTTGTATAATACTTGTTCGGGGTCGTCCCTTACCTTGCATATCCGGCAGGTCGTCTGGTGTCTTTTTTATCCTATGCGTAAAGCTGCCGAAAGCTCCATGTCCTGTTAAAAACTTTTCGTGATATTGGACTGTCAAAACATCGTGGGACAACAGGAATAAAATAATTGAGAACACCTGACCTATCAATAAATTGTTTCCAAATTTTTTGTTTTAAATGAGTTTGATTTTTCCAGTGATTACCATAACTCAAAAGATCTGCACATCGGAGTCACTACGTCTGACGGAAAAATAGTAGAGTTTGACAGACACGGACTCAGATGTCATAGAAGTACTCAATGGAGCCAATGTCTCCTTTTAGAACAAGTACCTGGACCTTGGAGAGAACATTGGGACAATGTTCTCAAGAAAATTTGCTTCCAAGAATGCTGGTCTCCTGAAATATA
Organism: Galerucella calmariensis; assembly: GCA_910591675.1. NCBI lineage: Eukaryota > Metazoa > Arthropoda > Insecta > Coleoptera > Chrysomelidae > Galerucella > Galerucella calmariensis. The sequence continues at coordinate 4,474 of CAJUYG010007665.1, read as the reverse complement.
TCGCGAGGACACGCATAATTGTTTTACATTTGTTTTGACTTTTTTGGTTAATTTAGGTTACGCTTCTTTGAGTTCCACTGCCAAAAGTAGAACCAATTTTTGTGAGAAATTTATCATTCCTAGAACCAGCTCTGCTGGAAAATATATTTCGGTATTTAGGAGGTTGAAACACGGCGTTTATATTCATAGAAACCATAAAAACTGAGTTGATATAGTTCTTTTCACGATCTAAGAAACTGACTTGACTTGGCTTGAGGCTTGAGATGCAATAACACCATAAAACTTTTCGGATTTACCGTGCAGATCCGCACTATACTTGATGAAAATGAAGTAATAAATCAATTAATTTTCACAGTTTAATAATTTATTTTTTTTATATTCCCCTTACTAATGCATAAAGCTGTTTGGGAATAAAACAAACAAACAAAAATTTGCAGTAATACTATATTTTAACAGTATTGGGAAAAGTAGAATTCGATAGATGGCGCTCTGAAATGTCAATGTCATCTTAGCAACGAGTAAATCAAATTAGCTGCCATATAAGCCCTTTGATATTTAAGTGGTTTTATTTTGATGTTTCAGTTATTTTCAGTGTGTGTTTTGTAAAGCTTTTGCTTTTTCTTTGATTGTGCTTTAGTATTTTGTGTTGTTAAACTAAATTTTGACTATTTTTATTTTTGAAGTAATAGGCATGGTTGACATTTGTAAAAAGTACAATTAACTGTTTAGATGATAGATAGATAGATAGATAGATAGATAGATAGATAGATAGATAAATTTTATTGTATTAAAAGAATTTACAATTCTTATTACAAGAAGTTCGGTCTTCACATACCACAGTGCGAAAACGAAACAACAACAATAATAAAGTAGGAAAAAACTAATTAAAATATACTCAATTTAACAAGAAAAAAAAAGTTCAAACACAGTAAATATCTCATTCTTCTAGTACAAAGGCCCTCAGCTCCAAAATATTGAGAAGATAATTCACAACTTTAGTTAATTTAAAGAAATCAGTGGTGTTAAAAATATATATTAATTCGCCAAATGTCTTCAATTCTGAACATATGCTATCTCCTCTAAGTTCATTGTATATTGGACATTCTATAAATAAGTGCATTAATGTCTCGGTCTCATGCAAGTTACAAAGACTACAAGTTGCAGTCATATCTAATGTGTATTTTCTACCTCATAATAGATTTTTAGAGTTTTGGAGCTACATAGTCTAATTTGGGATATTATTCTAATTATATATATTGGGCAAGATCTTTGCAAATAACAATTATTTTCAGACAAAATTAGATGTTTGTATATCAAAGGATACGAGGAGTTTATTATTCTTTGTTGATCATGTGCTATTAATTTATTTTTATATGATTGTAATATGTTATTTAAAAGTTTATTGGAGTTATTGTGCAAGAATTCTAACCACAGATTATCACAACCGGCATAGTCGAAGTACTGCTTAACTTGGCCCAGAAAACTATACTTCACATTGTGACTGTTGATGGCTTGTAACCTCAAGAAGCATTGTTTAGTCAATGAACTATTATCCATGATTTTCACTCTATTTAACCACAACAACGCCGATTTGAATATTAGAAAACTTAACTTAATGATTTTAGTTTCTACTCTCACCATATATTTGGGAGTGCAAAGAGGCAGACACAGCAACCTTTTAAAAAAGTTCACCTGAACTTGTTCAAGTGAATCAGCATATCGTAGTCCCCAGATTCCAATTCCATATGATAAAGAAGATAAAATGATAGAATTGTAAAGTTCCATACGAGCATTCCAAGAATGTAGTTTAGACCGACACATAATATTCATAACAGCACCAGTAGGTTGGAGAGTCTTGGTTACTGTCCTCTGAGTCATATTTAAAAATAAAGACGAAGATGAAAAAGTAACACCCAAATATGTGAAATGTTTTACTACCTCCAAAGGTTCGTTATTATATTTAAAATTTAGTTTATAGTTGTTGTTATATCCACCTTTACTAAATATCATCAGTTTAGTTTTTTGTATGTTTACTTCCATTCTCATCGAGCTGGAATAGGATTCTAACGTCTTCAATTTCCGGCTAATATCTATTGGGGAATCGCCTAATATTACTATATCATCGGCGTATAGAAGAAGTAACACGTCGTTTCGTCCATCTATATTAATTCCAGTGTGCCCAGCAGATCTAAAGTATATTTCAATATCTGACATAAACAAAGAGAATAGCAAGGGACTCAATGATTCCCCTTGCAGGACTCCTTCAGTTATATCAAACTTCTTGCTGAAGCGACCATTTAGTTTAATAGACATAAATGAGTGATCGTATTACAATTAACTGTTTAGTTTTAGGTCTGATTTCGTGTTTTTATTTTTGATATAGTGATATCTGCAAAAGTTACTGGGAAGGTACGTTTGTATTGAGTAATATTTTAAATCTTCAATACCCACTTATTTTCTCTTTGATCTGCAATGGAAACAAAAAATATTATTCCATATTGTCTCTGATTATATAAGAATATTATCTCAGAAATGATGACAGTTGAGTCAAATAGAAAAACACAGTTTTAAACTTGTCACTGACACAAAATTAAACAAATAAAGTACGAATTTACGGTAATTACATTGACAATGCAAAACGAATTATTTTACTCGTTGCGACAGTTACAATTTTTTCCGCCAGATGTCTCATTGAATTACACTCCGCTCAATATAATACTTACACTGAAGAACAAAATGAAGCACACCTTATGTTACTCTAGATCAATGCGTGTCATTACCACATCTCAGGTCAGGTCAGTTTCTTAGATCGTGATAAGAATTTATTGTTGGTTTATTATTTATTTACAATATACTAAAACATGAGTGTCAGTTATGATGCATTGCATAAACTACGTCAATAAACAAATTAGAGAAAAACGTCATAAATATTCTCGTTCTCGTTTTTTTTAGCCGGGGTATCTAACGACGTATCTAACGCGCCACATGGTGAGATTTCTCCTGTCCACTTTTACATTGAACAGCTTTCAAGATCAGCCCTTAATTTTTATCTACACAGTATTATTAAAGTATAAGATCTCGTTTGAGAAAAAACTGTGCGCTTCTTAGATTAGGATTTTTTTTAGAATATCACCAATATTAGCAAATTTTTAACGGATTACATCTGAAGTTTTATTAGATGTATGAATTACGGCTGCTTTATCAAGTAGAAATATTTGTTGTCAATAGAATGTTTTACTTCAAAAGCCTCCTTTGTCACAAAATCCGCTATAAAGGCAGTTTTCAATTCTTTGTCTGCTAAGTGTAATACCTACATAAGTATCATATTTATACCCAGAAGAATAATTGGCAGAACACATCGTGAGCTACTGTTGCTCCTGAACGAGGAGATGGGTTTGTGCGCCCCGAGGATGTAGATATACTTCACAGATTTTCAACTTCCTCGCTGAAAATGAAAATAAAGTGGTTATCTTACCCATATTGAGATAATTGAAATTGACACATTCTGGAGAATTCATTTTTGAACAGAAACCAAACCAATTATTAGATGTTGCCAAGAAACCGTTAAAAATCACCCAGTCAGCATATTATGTATGTAAAAGTAACAGTTGCCTTAATATGTGATCATGTATTAGTTTTCTGTTTTACTGTTTCAAAGAAAAATCTGCTGTTTCTGCATTAACACTATTTTTGTAGTGTAGTATTTTTCTTCCATATACCTACTGCTTGCTTTTGTCGTAACAGTGAATTGAATGTTTGCTTTTTGGGGTTTTCCTTTCTTATTGATATTAGGATAATTAGAAATATCGATATATTAAGTGTTTTAGTTATCCTGTTATCTCTAACAATACACCAATGAATAAAAAGGAGGAAGAAAAAAGACAAAGCAGATAGTGAGAGTTACTTGGTAGAGGGGACCTAAACCATCGATGGTAGTACCAGTCTCGCGCAGAGGGGTTTTTAGTGGGTAGTAGAAATCTTTAGTCCCACACTTTTTATATTTGAAAACCAAAATTAATGCCTCAGCCAGCATTTATAGATTATTTACGTAACGAATTAATCAAGAATGTAGACAAATAACTTCAGAAATGTTACAGAATGTTCTAAACTCATTTGAGACTCGATTCTATCATTGTATGAAAACTTGGAATTGTTTTCTTGATTAGTTACGAATGAAAAAGTTACTATTAGAGAATTGGAATTATCAGTAACTTCAAACTGATTGACTTTTTACTTATGCTTAATATATTTTTTTAATCCTCTTGTAGAGAAGAATCCAACAATGCAATTCAAAAAATTGGAAGGGGTGACCATAGTTATAACGTCTACATATTAGCAAAAGGACGTCCTCCTTTATAATTATGTGGAGTGGATAACTTTTTAGCTGGCTAGACCTCCATCCATACTACTACGGTCTTTAGTAGAATGCCAACAGAAAAAGTGAAAATTATTCAACAAAAAGAGTTTGAAGCGA
>CAJUYG010007661.1:0-10639 GCA_910591675.1 Galerucella calmariensis | reverse complement strand
CGAATTATATAAAGCCGTTACGAAGTTATCACAACTTCAATTTTAATGTACATGGTCGCACACACATTCATTTGTTCGATAAAATTGAATTTGCCTGTTCGTACTGTCTGATATACATAAAGTGACGATTTTCAGTTAGTATCAACCAAATCATAACAATAATTATTGGCTATTGAATATGAACTAATACGAGCACCACGTTCCTTGTCTTGGTAAAAAAATGTTTGGATGTCATATGGGGATTAATAAGATATTACTTTTTTGGTGAATTTTAAACACGAGTTATTGCAAGTTTTCGCAATTATAGCCAAATTGAATCCTGTACTTTTCATAGCAATTTATTTTTCAATGGTGCAATAATCTGGATACTATGGAAATCACAAATCAAAAGCATTTGAAAAGAAAATGGAAAATAAAGTGACATCTGTGCTATCGGTTTTTTGTAGAAAGGCAAAACGTGTGGAAGCAGTTACATTACTAGGATGAAGGTTCAGATAAAAGCCGGGAGTATTTCCCAAACTATAGCAAGGTTATTTTAAGGTTCGTAGAAACTTGAGAGCATTCCAGATCAAATTGGATCGTTTTATAAGAGAAGTGCTGTAAAGCGGCCATTTCACAACTGCAAGAAATTTAAAATCAGAACTTGAAGGGGCAGATGGTCTAATCATTTGCACCGACGACTGAGAAAATCACATTTAACACTCAGGACTGGTGGTATATATTCTTTAAGAATATGTTGTATCTTATTCTATCCAAATAGAACCCCATTTTTGACTTACAAACGACAATGCGTGTCCCCAATCACTTCATATCTCTTTTGGCTCCTCTATTTTCAATTCAGATACTCTTTTTATCACCTTTCTCCTCTGTTTATTCCTTTCTTGTCTTCGCCTTCACCTTTTTCTCCTATCTAATCCCGACTTCCCACTCCTCCATATTCTACCTATTTTTTCCACCATTCATCTCTATAGTATGATATTATATTTGGTTTTTCACCTTCCTTTCACTTATTCGTTCTTTTATTATTTTATCATTACCTACCCAATTTCCTGTTATTCTTTTCCTTTTCCCTCTCACCAAACATTCCCTATATTCTCCTTTTGATAGCTTCCTTTCCTTTTCACCGTCTTTACCGTCTTCATCCTCTGCCTATAATCTTAATTTCTCAGTATTTCTTTTCCTACCCTTCGTTCTGCCTTTCCATCTACCATCTCTTTCTTTCCCTTACCCGAGCTCCTTTCCACTGCTTTCGCGAATGATAGTTAATGAAAAATATATTCTTCCTCTCCCACTCATTCACGTATTTTCTTCCTTCCTTTACCTTGTAAGATTCAAAAAGGATATTGTTATAATTAAACTCGGTACTGATACAACTATCTGAATTTACTCTTCTGAATACCCCGGCTATGTATATCATTCGAAAATAAAATTCCCAACTAGCACACTTCACTTTTAACAACCATAAACTTGTCCCGTCTGCATTTTCAACCTTAGTCATATATATTTTATAAACAATGAGATAAACAAAAGAACACGTTTTTGAGAGTATAATATTCCATTCTCGAGAAATAGTCTTGTAATAATGTAAAGTGACATCTTTGTCATGTCTAAAAAATATAACACCCTCTTTCTCTTTCCCAAACTCCTCTGATTTTTCATATCTCTATTTTTCCACTTGTTTGTATTTACTTCTTTCCCCTGAGCTCTCACTACTGCTCTACTTCCTTCCTGTCTCCACTTATCTGCTCTCCCTTTTCTATATCTCTTCTTTCCATTACTCCAGACATCCTATTTACTGTCTTTTTTTCAGTTTCTTTCTGCCTCTCCCTCTTCTATTTTCTCTTTCCCACTTTTGGGAAAAAATGTAGTTTCATTGAATCTTTTAAATTGAAATGTGGGACAAACGACACAGTGTCACTATAATTTTATCCCGGAAAAATATCGTCGTAAATGTCTGCAGCAACTTAAATTTATTGGTTTAGAATTCCAGTCGAAAATTAAAATACCTCGTAAATACATTTAGGTTCGAGTTACGCACACAATTCACCCTTTTTATAATGATTCAACATGTCAAATGGATTAAACTTTTTACTACACTTCCATAAAAAAAGCTGACGTACACTTAGTCAAAGTAAACAAATATGTCGACGAAAAAAAAAAACTTAGTCTGTATATTATACATTATCCAATCCAGATGATGTATACGTACGATCACAAAAACTGTCGAGATATGGGGGCTTAAAAAAATAATTTATCTGCATGAGTGTTTTGAGACGGTGAAAGTTTTATGATCTCACAGGATCTTTGAGTTTACCAAACGCCAGACGGCGGCATCATCACCGAGCTAATTAAACCAATTGAAGTTGACGTATTTAAGAGGTAACAGATAAATATTGCCATTTGATATTTATTACCATACCAGGAATGTGACAAATTGAGTTAGTATTCTGGCGCAAGTATATTTTAAACGTTGTTCTTAACAAAGGATCAAGTGAAATATTTTCCAGTCTCCATGTGCAAAGTCATCATATATTCCAATACACTTGAGTCTTTATACGAAAATTATTTTCTCATTCAAAATCAAAATATTCTTGATACAAATGAAACAGGATACACCACTATGCAAGCACTTACCCACATAAAAAACAAAAAATATCCCATGATCTGTCATAACAGACTCTCTTAGCTCAATTCACACAATAAATCACACATAGCACTCCAAATTGAAGTCAAACTATAACATCTACAACAATCAAATATCATAGTGGAAACACTTTTATTCACAACCATATATGTAATGATGTCATTACTAACGGCATTTGAGGTTAGAAAGTGTCATATTACACACCTCTACGTCCCGCCCTGACCACCCACCCTCTTCGATCACTTCCCGCCCTCTAAAATAATGTGATTGTTAACCTATTTTAGATGAATATTTTTTATACTCAAAAATATTCATATTTCAGGGGTACAATCCATCAATAATTCTTCATCGGAGGACATTTTTCTTGATTCACGAACTTAATATCCATCCGACTTTATCTGACATTTATTTATATTATATTGGTGACAGTTGTCAAATGTTATCTTTTAGGTGTGTTCAGAACGAAGCAAAAATTTATTAATTTTGACCGGGATATGATGGTTGTAAATGAAATAGTATACAATCCTCGGTAGTAAGCTTCATTACTGTCTGGAGATAATAGCTAACCTCTCGACAGTAACGAAACTCTTCCCACCTCGGTGTGTAATATACTATTGATTCCTTACCATATCGGTATTGTTACGAACTCACTGATTCCGAAGCCGGTCCTGTCGCAAACTATGAATGCGACATTTCTAGAAAGGTTCTTTCGCAGGTAATGTTCGAGACTGTTCTCAAACAGCGTACCAGGCCAATGGTTTATCGCGAATGATCTGGAATTATAAAGTATACGCTGAGGTGGTATATTCAAGAATTTTCTAGAGATTCGAGGGACTATATATACGCGGGTTTTCGAGTGAATCGAGGAGTTGTTCAGTATACAGTGCATCGGTAAACAGTTTCAGTATACAGTGAGTGAACAGAAAGTGAATATAAATAGTGTTGAAGAAAAATTAGGACAATTATTATACCGAGTGTAAATAAATTAATAGACATTAAGTAGTGTGTATATAAATTGAGTTTATTATAGTGTGTAAGTGTATTTTGAATAAACAAATAGTAATTAGTCAAAGTGAGTGTTTAATTTTATCCCACGGTAAAAACTGTTTAAATAAATAAGAAAAACATTACAGTATCAAAGGAAATGATGAAGCCGATCTTAACTCGCGACAAGTGGCATTTCAGTGAAGCCGCCAGTCATTATGAAGACATTAAACCGCTACTTAAAGCAAAAGTGCAACAATGGGCTCGTTTACTAAAATTTTTAAGTCATTTTTAACTGTCGTAAAACAAAGTACTAAGGATAAAAATATGATTCTGAAAATTTCATGTCAATAGAATATGTCGTTCTCCTGATACAACCAATTAAACAAGCATACCGAGAGCGGGGCGAATACTGTGACTGTGACGTCACTATATATGTATGCACATTGCGCTTCAGACTGTATCGTCAGTCGCATCAAATTTATTTCTTTTGTATTAATTCTTACAGAGTTTTTGTGTTAATAAAATAAAATGTGTGAACCGAATTTCACTAAAGCAGACTCTTCAAATCTGCCACAAGTGGACTTGCTAATGATTATGTACTTTTTCAATCAAAATCACGAATTTATTAGTGCTGAAATGAGGGGAATTAAAATGGCCAGGTGAGTATTTGAGCAGATCATATGATTTTCGTGTAATATAGTTTTATCAACATTTTGACACGGTGCTTTCAGCTATTTCTTACTTACTTCCACATTACCAAGATAAAAAATAATTTTGTGTGTGTGTCTGCACAATAACTTCCGAATAGATCAAGATATCGACTTGTAGTTGATAAGCTGTCGGATGGAATAGTTGGATAAAGCTGGTCTTTAGATTAAATTTTTTTGGCAAAACATATAATTAACAATATAAAATCGTATAACTATTACGCCCTAGTGGGTACAAAGTACCAAGGGAAAAAGGGTTAGAAGTATACTATGTGACACCTTGTATAGAAAATGACTTTGCGCCACCTTGTATAGAAAATGGTTTGCCGTTTTCACTTAGAACTGTCTTCACACAAAATTCAAATGAACGTATTATAGTGGGCATTATTTTCTTTATAACGATTCTGTACTTCTGATAAGAAGTATAATAAAATTAAAAATACTTACATTGAAATGGTCTTCACAAACAAAGTAAGTTGACTTATTAGTAAATGCTTTGAGTCGTTTTATGCTTTTATGCCACTGATTTCGTCTTTTTGTATCCTTTGGAATAGAAATAAATTTTTTTAGGTGTTTTAACCGTTGTACTCTTACATTCTGGAACCACACAATATTTATAGTTTTTTTTTAACCTGATTCTGGTCCATTGTGTGGAATAGTTTAAATTATGTCTTATCGTTTTTATTTCACAAAGACAACACTGCTTAGAGTTTACTAAAACTGTAATATACCTATACTCCCTGTATAATAGATTAACCAGTGACACAAATTTCAAGTAAATTGATGAATAAATATTCAATGGTCAACACAAATATTTCCCTAATGAAACTAAAGCATACTCTCCAAATTTCTTTAAACAATTATCATAATTTTAATAGCGATAGGGATTATATTATTAGAAAACGTATAATAATAGACAAAGAAAATACTGTTACTAGCTAAGTAGATAGATAACATAACACTGGCTAAGGGCTAAGTATTCAACAAACCGATCGGCGCGGCGCTTGGCTGTATCCGCTCTCTGAACGTGAGACTTCATATATGATGACGTCACGCCAGGATCACGGAGAGGAGCGCTGTTTCATGTTTATAATTAATTTTAGGCGACTTATAAGTCTCACAGACTTCTAATTTTTTGCACAGAGCCTCAAAATGATGTGCTCTTCCCAATGGAAAAATAAAAAAAAATATGTAAATGAGCCCATTGTGGTAAAACGAATAGCAAATATTCCAATTGAGGCTACGTGATGTGATAGAGGAAGTAAAACCTTGGTCGTAATCAAACCACGAAAGATCACTACAAGTTATTTTAACTAGGCTACGAATAGGTCACACTACACTTACCCATAGTTACCCATTTACTAAATGAGAACACCCACAATGCGAAGTATGCAGCACGCAGCTTACTGTCAAATATTTATTAACCGAATTGCCCAAAAGTTTTAATGATCAAGAAAGGCTTTTTTGCATTTTTGAGCTGTAAGCAGCTCTTTCGCTAACAATCAGAGACATATTCTATTCGATTTCTCGGGAATAGCACAAAAAAATCAGTATTAAATAGTTCAAAAATTCACCCGCCTTTTAGATTATTGAATATAAAATTATGATTATCATTGATTTCCCTCGTTATATTGCCCATCATTATATTGATATTAGATCTGATGTGTGACGTATTATAACCATATTCCTGTCGATTTTCCATCAAAACTTTCACTTTGCAATTCAAAAACATAATATCACTTAAAACCGGTTTTGGCGTATTTGTGCCTTATCTGTATAAGGTAGATATCATCTGTCCAAAATCTGAGAGTATAATTTTGGACTGGAGAAATCATTGATATCGCACAAATACATCAATCTCAGTAAAGAAAACGTTAAATATGCGATAATAGTGACACCCTCACACATCTAGCCCCAAACTAAAATTATATTTGACAAAAAACCTTACCGCTTGTAGAGTTATCTACTTCATTCACAGGAAACTGTTAATAAAGCTAGAAAAACAACGTGAAAAATTATTGATGAGATACAAGCCAAAAAGTGAAAAAACTATCGAAACATGGGTTTCTCTGTTTGCAACGCTCGTAATGCACCTAAAAGGAGCTAAAAATTTAAGATATTTCAAATGTACAAGAACGGTCCTGTGTATTTATTCCTTTTTGTATTCTTGGTGTTTTATTGAGGACAAGTTGGATAAGTGTTCCTGTATAAATAAATATCATTGGAAATAAAACGTTACTTTTAATTAAGACGTACTGTTATTTCGGGCCACAGTGTATAGTTACACTCCCGTGCTGTCTAAATAAACCGAGTTGTATTAATTTTTAATTCAAGTTTGTAAATAGGTATCCAAATTACCAAAAAACTGGTTAACATTGCCTTTTAAAAAGAGGTAACATACCTTTTAAACCGACTGTTGAATGAGTCACGTTCACAAATCATTGCTACAGTATCTCTGTTCACTATTCAGTCTTATAAAAATAGTTCGGAATAGACTTGAATGTATAATAAACGGTGTGTGTTTTGATTTTAATTTCGTATATTCACCTTTGTTGCAGTGTCTGTTGGGGTGAAGATGGAAATATATGGAGAAGCAGCTTCTACTAACATACTGTAAGTTATTATTCCTTTGAAAATGTTTTTATTTCAAATAACTAAATACCTATAACTGGATGTATGCGAATTTGTTTTGTTAAAAACTACTTGTATTTGTTGTAAAATTTGGAATTTCAATTGAATAAACTTAATAGTTTTATTAAATTCAGGGGTACAAAACATTTTTGACTGATCTCTTAAACAGTTTATCATTTACATTTACAACGTTATTAGATGAAAAAATTAAAGATTTAAGAAGTATCTGGTGAAGTATACGGAACTACGAGTTAGCTGATTCTGCAAAAAATACACTTATTACCTTAAATAAAACACTTTTTAAGTGTGTCAAAGTGTACAGGAGACTGCTGAAAAAGATAATTTCTTTTCCTTTGGAGAAAAATTTCCTCCATTTTATCTCCAATATTCTTCTCGGCAAAGCGGAATCGGTACGAATTCGTAAAGAAGCGTTCTCGCCTTATCCCATCTCGTACAGCCTTGTCAGTCACTAAGCGTAAGCTGCGTGGTGTACATGTCTGTAAATGTAGTTGTACACGATGAGATAAACAAAACGACACGTGTTCGAAAGTATATTCCATTTTCATTGAGGATTCTTATTTACCTACCTAATAAATGGGAGAATGTCAACTCCACCACGAACCTCAGGTAGACGAAAAAGGCCGGTCAGCTCCACCACCGATTTAAAGCCGAGGGATTAAATAGATAAGAGGATAATCTTTATAGTACCATAAAATATTTTGCTGAGTTTATAATTTTTGAAGAAAATAATTCAGTTTGACATTTTGTATCATAGAAAAGATATAACCGCTGTTAAATAAAGTTTAAAAAATGCATATTTGAAATTTACTAAAATACGTACATCAAATTGTTATATATTCAAACCTATTACGGAAAACGAGGATGCAGCCTTCCTCACAAATACCTACGTACATCAAATTGTTATATATACAAATTTATTACGGAAAAAAAGGATGCAGCCTTCCTCTCAAATACGTACATCAAACTACTACGTACTCAAATCTATCATAGAAAACAAGGATGCAGCCTTTCTCTCAAATACGTACATCTAACTACTACATACTCAAATCTATGGTTTAACAGAATGACATTAAAAAAAGATTAGCATGGTGGACTTGACCGGTGACCTTAATCCCCTAAAATAAAATTTCTACCTGAATTTATGGACGTGGTGGAGCTACCATGTAGCCCTAATAAATAAAGTGATTTTTGTTATTGGGTCTTGTCTAATAAATATAATACGCAAAAATAAAATACAACAGATACTAATTTGGTTGTTTTTGACTTTGAAAAATAGATGTTTTCCATAAATTTCCTAACGTTTCGAATAAACCAAATTGTATTCACATTTTCTGCAATTATTGTATTTAATAAATATTCAATATCTTCTTCACAAAGGAATCTCAAAGTAACACAAATTGGTATTGATAGTTTATTTTTTCCACATTTCGTCTATTTCTTCGTTTAATTTTAACATAGAAATCTTTAAAATGAATCCGATGAAATTTATTTAATCTATATTTCCAAGCAGCTTACATTCTTTATCGTCATCATTATTAAAAATAACTGTCACCAGTAAAAGTTCCATCTGCCTCCCTTAATCCCTCCACTAACAAATCCACCTAATATTAAATACCTCTTAGATTAATCTGTCAATATCACTTAAAGCCCAGTTGACATTGCTTAAAAAAGATTCTAATCTCTTTAATCCCTTAATGTATGCCGTGAATATTAAGCATTATAAAAATAAATATTCATTTACGGGTTGTTAAACTCGGACATTTTGTCGGTCGGCTCTGAGATGCTTTTTTGAAAAGAAAAATATGGGATTTATTGGAATCAATTATAAAAGTCACTTCCCGAATCGAAATATATTTCACAGATCCCATTGTTTTACTACGAGGTGCCTAACTATAACTATTGCTTTTTTGAAATTAAATATTTTTTAACTTCCATTTTTTCAAATACAAATATTTATTAGCTTATTTCTGTCAATTATAGTACCAGCGATGGAGTTTACAAATTGTGAAAATTTCGAAATAACTTTACCTTCGGAGAAAATTTGCACATAACAAAATATACAATAGCTCTTGAAAGTTGCCGGAAATTAAAATAGAGTGTGTTATGGTATATTGTGTCACAAGGGCAGAAAATGAGCAGTAGTAGCCCAAGACTATTGCTTCGCAACGCTCGCTCGTGCATCTGATAGTTAAGAGCTGCTAAGGCGTTTCCTGCAAGTGCTGCACACAACTGTTTTTCGCCTACCGAGTAAATAAAAAAATAGGAAATATCACTAAAAACTTTCACATTACAGTGACATTTGATTAAGAAATTGACGTCAATGTAATCAACACCAGGTATAGAAGGTGAATAGCACTTGGATAGGTATATAATATATATACGCCGATACCACATGCCTACGATGTACTGTATATTAAAAGACATATATCTGGAAAAAGCAAAGCATGTGTTTGTTCTGAAAAGGATGTACTATGCCCTTATAAAGCATATAAAAATATTTGCAGGGCATGAGCTACAACTTCCTTGTAAATATTGAGCTTGAGGCTTGAGGTTTGGAGTGGATTTGGATTGAGGAAGTTCAATATTAGTTACAATGTAACATGAAAAAACCGAGATAAAAAGTGAAACAAAAACAAGAAAATATACCTACCGCCATCGTATATCCATAATTACGTAATTACGGATAATAATAATACTCTTTATTTAGCCAATTGCTATCACAGTACAATAATGAATATGAAAAATACTACATCTATACCTATATAATACTATGGTTCTTAACAATACATTTTCTTAATCTTTCTCTGAAACTTAAAAAATTTAGATTTTTTATATATTCTGGAAGATTATTAAAGTCTACCAATGAAACAGACTGTTTAGTGCGAAACTCGAATGCACACAAGCTACATAAAAATGTTGTCTACCTCTTGTACTAGAGTTGTGAAAATCAGATACTAATTGTAGTTTTTCTAAAATATGTTCCGGATACATACCATTTTTTATCTTATATACAACACTCATTGTATTTAACAATAGCTATTTGTATTACTAGGGAGGAAAGTACCACTTTTCCTCCCGCAGGATGTAGTTTACAGTAAACATCCAAGGGAGGAAAAGGCACTTTACTCCCATGTGATACATATGATTTTTCCTCCTACCCACCTTTTTTGGAAAATTTATTTACGACACAAATAGGTAACAAATATAATTAAGAACACAAGAATTATTTATTAAACAAATTTATCAATATATGTTATACAATTAAATACCTAGTATTGTTTAACTATATTTTGGAATTATTTATGTTAATATTGAATGTGCAGTTTTGAGCAGCACTTATATGAACACCATTAGAAGAAGATAGGGTTTGAACAGGAGCTTTAGTATTTGAAATATTTTCGCTTAGCACATTCTAATGGTGGTAACTACTAGAAGTGCTTGGCTGATTTTGATCAAGTTCAGGTTCTACATTATTTCCCATAATTTGATCAGAAATTTTTCTTTTTTTTGTGTAAGATTGTTCTACATAACCTTCTGCGATATTGGTTGATTTCCAACCGCCATGCTGTTTTAGAGCTAAAATATCCCCACCAGCGTTTACTAACAGAGTTGCTGAAGTTCTTCTGAAACTGTGCCCTGTGTAATGTTT
>CAJUYG010007660.1:0-10640 GCA_910591675.1 Galerucella calmariensis | reverse complement strand
CGCCTCAGCAAAAATCGGTTCACTTTCGTTGTTTTTAATTGGACTAACTGTTATTTTCACCAACTAGTAAGTGTGAGTATAGTAAAGAGTAACTAGAAGCAACCTTTTTGTTTATGTCACTATCAAGCATTATTATCAGATGCTAACTGAGCAAGTCGATTGAAGCACATTTTTGAAAGTCCCGAAGAGTCCATTCCTTTGAGTTTATTTATCCAAAGTAAGGCATGTTTGAAAACAACCAATGACAAATGATTAGAGCATGTTTCCAAGCGTACAATGTAATCTGGGGTATTTTTTGACAAACTAAGGAGTTTTCTGAAAATTTTTACCTGTACACGCTCTATAATATCAGTGTAACGCAGATCCCATATACCAATTCCAAAAGAAAGCGAAGATAAAATAATTGAATTGTATAAATTGATCCGCGATTTCCAAGTATTCATTTTTGACCGACGCATTATATCCATTACTGCTCCAATAGCCCGATTAGCTTTGATTCTAGAATTCTTAGCCATGGTGCAAAACAAGGCTGTGGAGGAGAAATCTACGCCCAAGTAAGTAAACTGCTTCACTGTTTCCAAACAATATCCACTATAATGAAATTTTTTATTGTAATTATGTACATGGCCACTTTTTGCGAATATCATTACTTTGGTTTTATCGATATTGACTACAAGTTTGTTATCAAAGCAATAAGACTCGAGTAACTTTAGTTTTCGCTCTATATCGATTGGAGAGTCGCCAAGGATAACTATATCATCTGTAATTTATAATATTTTCAAGGCTTTCTAGGTTGTAAATGAATTGTAGGAGTTATATCTTTCCAGAATCTGTTTTTCATCCTTAAACCAAGTTAAGGTGTTTGATATAACGCTACTGAACATTCTATAATAAAGTAGGGAAAATAAATATCCAAAGCAAATAACCCTTTCTATACAACGTCAACACCTATAACTAAAAACCACTTTGCACTATCTAGGTCCCTATCATATTTTCCACTCAGCTGGCATCGAAATTCCCAATTTTAATTAATTAAAGGCGCTATATCGTTTCTAGCCAAATGAATATTTGATATTGTATGGTAACCCGACTACGAGCCACCGAAAAGTTGAAGCCACAACTTACGTCGTTCATTTTGCTCCGTTGGGTGCATATACAATTCCTTGATGTATGATACTCGGTGATACAGTGTAGTACGCCAAAGCGACCCTGATGTTTTTTGTAAAAACGTATGTATTTTCCATATAAAATAATATTTGGTGAAGCTCTTCGTAATAGTTTCATATTCCCTACTTCAACATTGGTCCTTCGAGCCGGATGAAAGATTTTTCCCCATTCAACCCATTGATAATTATCAAATTACTCTTCATAATCAGTATAGTGTTTTACCCAATTTTTTTTCTGTTTAAAGAACATATAGAACTATAATACACTGTTTGTCGAAGTCTATAGCATCAGGAGACATCGTGCATGTTTTTGGCAGACGTAAAGACTTAAATTAGTACCGAGAAGTATTTTTTCTTTCTTCTTGGAGGACTTCATTTAGTGTCACTGTCCATTTCACAAAATATAACACGGATTTATTATTCTCTATAATCTGAAAAGACACGTAATAGAAAAACTTTTCGAACGTAGGCTACCTCTCTCTCTCGAGGATCCTTTTTCGGATACAGTTATTCAATTCCATCTCATATATTGAATAAAATATTTTCATAAACATGGAAATTTTCGAATGGATGCAGAAACTCTGAAAAGCTCTATAAGAAAAAATCCAATTTCCACTGACCCCCTAGTGAATATATGTGTTTATACACAACATAGTTTTGTTTGCAACCTACTTGACGACAAGTTCATTGAAGAAATAAGAGAAAAATAAGATAGCATACTTCTTTTGAGCGGCGAAGATAATTTTAAAAAGTAGATCCATAGCTCGAGGATAAAGTGACAAACGAGTGTATACACATACCCAGGTCGAATTGAAAATAAAAGAGCCGGCAACAAACATCGCATCTAAAGCTAAAATAAATACATTTTCAAAAGTATAGAATCCTGCACTTTAGAGTGATTGACTCCGAGCTCGACGTATCTTACTTTTCCACTTGCGAATGGCATTTAGAGAATCTCTTGGGTGTTCAACTGCCGTTACGGGAAAATAGAAATGTCTACATTCTTATTTGATGTTTGCCGTCGCTTTCCCGCCATTCCTACATGCCTCAGTTGGATTGTTTGTGTACACTCAACTTTTTTTTCCGGATATTTTTTTTGTCATATCCAACTCACAACTGGAAACAAATGGATAACTTGATAATTGACAACAGACATCAGACAAGTCGCTTACAAAGTTGGTCAACACATATCAAGGTTTTGATATGGTGCAGAACTAGCGTCTTTGAATGGCGTTGAATGTATCTCAAGTTCATGCCTAACGGCAGCCATGGAAGTGATTCTCAACCTCACTCCTCTACATATAGTGGTGGAAAGCGTTGCAGAAAGAACAAGATACAGACTAAATAGAGAGGGAATAAAAAAAACCACCTCCTCACTTCTTAGAAATCAGACAACCTGGGACATGCCACAAGAAGGTATGATGAAAACTTTTTAAAGAAATTCGTTACGGAATTAAGCAACAAAAAGGAATACAAATACCATTACCACACTGGGAAAGAATACCATTTAATGGTACACAGACGGCTCAAAATCAATAGAAGCAACTGGGATATGAGTGTTCGGGCCAGGAACCAAACACACTGAAAGCTTGGAAAAGCCCAAGTATCTTTCAAGCTGAAATCCACGCCATAAGAAAGTGCGCCCAGTTCGATATTGATGAAGGATACAGAAGACAAAGGATTATCATAATGTCGCATAGTCAAGCAGTCATTCAAGCACTGAGCTCTTGTATAATCAGTTCCAAAATGGTGTGGGAATGCCTAGACAAACTCAATGAGCTAGGTGAGAACAATATAGTCACCTTACTATGGATTCCAGGACACACTGGAATAGAAGGAAATGAAATAGCAGATGAACTAGCAAGGAGGGGGACTGAAATACCTTTCTGGGGGCCTGAACCCTTTTGCGGAATCACCCCCAATGTAATATTAGAAGAAATAGGTTTAGCAGAAAAAAAGAAAAGATCTGACCATTGGAGAGGGCTTATACAATCAAAGACTCTTCTGGGTGACTACAACCTGTTGAGATCAAATGAATGCATAAGTCAAAGAAGAGAGTTTTAACAGGGATCCTAACGGGACATTGTCGCCTGAATGGGCACCTGAAAAAAAGCTCAAAATAGTGGAGGAAGAAGAATGCAGATTTTGTGGCATGGAAGAAGAAACCTCCGTCCACATACTTTCCAACTGCACAGCACTTCAGAATCCTAGAGCACAGCACCTGGGAGATTACTGGATGGAAGAGGAACATTTACCTAAGTTTAAGCCTGTAGACTTCCTAAAATTCCTCCGGGAAATAGGACCAAAGGAACTACTAGTTTCTGAGACTTTCCTCAGAAACTGAGTAGAAGTAAGGAGGCACAATAGATCTTTCAGGTCTCAGTGAATGTCACCCCAAAATACATACATATATCTCAAGTTCACAAAGGGTATAAGTATTAAAATTGTCGAGAATATTTTTATAATAACTCCAGCATTAGGACCTGCCCAAACATTCAATTCTTGGGAAATATGCGTAGGATTTTATCAGCATACAACAGTTGTCGGGCTACATATTTGCTTGCAAAAAGGCAGTATGCAGAAGGAAGGTAATTTTTTTTATCCTCACTCTATATTTTTATCCATCTCTCGTACATTCTAGAACACGATGAACGCTCTAGTAAATTGAGCTTTTTCGGTAAAAACTGACGTTTGCACAGTTAGGTTGTTTCTAGGGAAATTAGACAAAGTTAGCGAGTAAATTGAATTTGTAACTTTAACCAAAACTAAAACAATAATGGGTGATATATCCTATCCTCCTTTACTGAATACAGTAATTTGAACTGAATGTTTTATGTACTTTGAAAGTTTGTTTTTCTAACGGTTTTCTTTTCATTCATAAATCAAAGAACAACATTCAATGTTATCTAAAATACTAGCATACGTATTAGGTGAAAATATACAGTTCTTTAGACCTCCAAACTATTTATTTAGCATGACGTAATTTTTCTATCGACCAGACTCGAAATTTATATAGTAAATCCTTGTAAATTCCAGCTCGTTGTCTTATTAGCCACTTCCAACCCCATACACTGGGAGAGCGGATAATATCATACCAAATACCGATGTTGCCAGCCGTGTTGTTTTCCCCCCGCATGTTGAGGTGCGCATGCGTTCATGCAGTCTATTCGATGTGACTGAATGTGAGCTGATTAGCACATTCTATAGGATACTCTGCTACAACCCAGAGGTGGTGGGTTCGAGACCCGGTTTGGACCTGGTTTTTTTTATTTTTTTTCAGTTTTTTATTTCCTATTTTCTGATATTTTTATACATAGTTACACTTCGATCAACCGTGTTGGGTCCTGGGTTTTCTTGTTTTTTTTTTTAGTTTTCTATTTCTTATTTTCTGATATTTTTATACATAGTTACACTTTGATCTGTGTCAGTTGGCCGGGAGGCGATAAATCTCAATAGTTTTCCCTTCCCCTTCCTCAAAAAAATTTTTACATGTGCTTAAACATTAAATAAGTAACGAGAGAAAACTAGACGCAGAGCATAATATATTGAAAAGAACAGAATTAACACACAATTTGGAAAATATGAACAATTTTCTTCCTATCTGGTCTGTGTTTCCTTCCACATCGTGTAAACTTGGTTGCCTACAATCACTTAACCTCATTTTATTTTCCACATTGGTTAAATTCAATGTCACTTTCTTGAAATTTGGCAACGTCGGTATTTGGTATGATATTCATCCGCTCCTCTACACTGGTCGTTAAGACAAAAGGCAGCCTCACACTTTTTCGCTCGACCGTCTTGGAAGCAAAGTGTACCCTTCCCGTTAAAAGTAATCGTTGATACTTTTTTTATCATATATATATATATGATATATTTCATGGTTAGGTGAAATTACATTCATCACGTAGTCATCTGTGTTTCTTGGATACTTATACATTACTTTTCAACCAAATATTTTATCATAAACCACCGCCAAAGATTACAGAATAAAAATATAAGATGTTTCACTCGTTCGAATTTATCGCGTAAAGCACCGGTGCCGCTGGTGACTATCTGGTGACTTGGATGGTACAGTACGTCGCTACGTCCTTACTTGCATTTAATTTGGCATATTATACGGGACGTCGCCCGTCGAGCCATGTTATTTTAGAAAGGTGTTTATTGGTTGTTCGTGTTTTATATTTATGTTGTATAGATTTCTTAAATTTATTAATTAATTGTTGAAATGAGCAAAAATTAATATTTTTCTCTTTAATAGCAAAGCAAACACTAAATATTTTGTGATATTTGCTAATACAAAATTACGGATTTATTTTTATAATGAGGATATTATATAAACAAGTACATTACGCAAGAAAACACAAAAATTCAATTCTATAGCTAACCAAATGGGAATTGGTCAGTTCCTTTTGAACGAATTTACTAAATTTTCTTTTCATCATCCATGTAATCAATTTCCAGTCTCTATACCAGAGTCCGTATATATTTTACTCTCAAACGTATATTGAAAGATTTGAAAAACCATAGATTAAATTTAACACGTAAACCAAACTCCAAACTTAGTATTTTAAAACATAAAATTTTTTAATAAAGGTATCCTGCAGCTGCTTCTCTTTTTACTGTTTTAACCTTGTCAATCCAAAAAATACGCGTTATTTATAAAGATCAAAATTTAAGATTTAGTGGCCCTATTATTCTGGTGGCTAATGAGTATATTTAATTGAATTTGTGATAAATATCTGCTAGATTATCAATAAGTATCACAAAATTACTAAGATGCTTGATAAAAACTATGAATTGATTCATTTTAAAAATTCAAGTTTATTTTTTACTCACCTTTTCAAATTCATATCCCGAACATTTTTCTAAATAATTAACATTTAAAAATAAACCTTTGTGATAAAGAATCCTAGTAATTTAAATATATATTTATCTAATTACCCCTGTATAGCTTAAAATAAAATAAGCTTTCCGAACTTATCTGGTATCTATCAGTCTCGTTATTGACAACAAAAGCGAGTCGTAAACATAATTTATGAGAGCGGCGTCCGTTTGGGACTTGAATCAAACCGCCCTGGAGTGAAACATCTTATATTTTTATTCTGTAATCTTTGCCACCGTTACACTTCTATGCAGGCTTCTTTTGTGGCAGAATAACTGTCTTTAATGCTAGATAACATTTTCATTACAACATGAATTTATTTTAACCTACATAATGTTTCTTCGTATAAAAACCTGAGGAGGAAAGTTCTAGCATTGTTCTAGCACGAATTAATCCAGCCCTGTTCAAGCTATGCTGAAACCCGATCACAACGATTAAACCCAACTATATCCTTTCCACTTGAAAAGGACAAAGACGGAGACATAACTAATCTCATGGAGCTTTCGAATAATTTCCAGATAATCCTGGGACAAGTTGAGGTTTTCCAAGTTAATATTTCCAACAGCCACCTGATCGCCATCTGGTGGGATTATGATAAAGTGTAATGGGCTGTAATAAAATATCGAAAGGGAATAATTTAAGCGATTATTTAACAGTATACAGTGTGAGCATTTAATTATTGCTATTCACATTTTAAATGCGCTCCAATTTTGAAAACACACAGTGTAAGCTGTCAAATTCCGTTGATAAATAGCAAGTAATCCTTCTGGATATTGACCTAAAATTGGTATCTTCCATTCCGTTTGAATGTAAACTTGTATTTCAATAAAAAATCTCTATCTCAATGGATATAATTCAAGCCCAATGTCTATACAGGGTGTCCCACGACGAGTTAAAACTATCTGTATATGGCAAAATACTTATAGTAAAATCATGAAAATTTCTACGTTTGGGTTTTCGGATACGATCTTTTTAACCAAAATATTTTCAAAGATGGCAGAGATGGCAAAGATGGTCGACTGCAACTTTATTATTTTGAACAGAACACCCTGTATATTCATACATTTTTGAAATCTACGTAAAATTTTAGTAATGTTTTGTCTGGAAACTTTTCTCGAAAAATGCAAACTTTTTTAGTTATTGATTTTTTTGAAAAAAATTTGACCGTTGCAGACCCTTATTATTATTATTTTTTCAAGAGGATACCCTCAAAGATATGAAAATGGTTTCAGTTCGGTTGCTTTTAGCAAGGTCAGACCTATTTGAATCTATGTAATAAAATTTTTCATTTTATACAGGGTGTGTATAGAAAGTGTTCAAAGTTTAACTTCATAAATATAAAATTTCTTCATTTTTTTAAATAGAACCCCTCGGTTTTTCCTATTTTGATGCATTCAGGGGTGAAAAATAAGGCAAGTTCATGTATACTATCCTATACCTAAGCCTTACCGTTATCCAGATATTAAATGGTTTCTGTAAATTTTTAGAGATGCAGGATATCTTACTACAAATAAAGAACACAATATGTTCTTGTTACAACTTTGCCATATTTACCATGTATTAAAAGCAAATTTACATAATCTTTTTTATTTCTTAGTGCTTGTATCAACGGGTCAAAATAAAATTTAGACCAAACCTGCATCTCTAAAAATTTACACAAAATATTCAATATCTGGATAACGGTAAGGTTTAGGTATGCATTTGCCTTATTTTTTACCCCTGAATGCATTAAAATGGAAAAAACCGGGTGGTTCTATTTAAGAAAATGAAGAGATTTGATATTTATTAAGTTAAACTTTGAACACTTTTCATTCACATAGATTCAAATATATGTCTGACCTTGCTCAAAGCAACCGAACAGAAACCAGAAACCATTTTCATATCTTTAAGGGTATCCTCTTAAAAAAAAAAGGAATAAGAGTCTGCAACCGTCAAATTTTTCACACAAAAATTAATAACTCAAAAAATACGCATTTTTCGAAAAAAATTTCCAGACAAAAGTATTTTACGTAGATTTTAAAAATGTATTAATATACAAGGTCTTCCATTTAAAATAACAAAGTTACAGTCGACTTCTGGTAGAACCGGAAGTCTGCAATCTTTGAAAATATTTTAGTTAAAAAGATTGCATGCGAAGACCGAAACTTAGGAATTTTCATGATTTTACTATAAGTATTTTGCCATATACAGATAGTTTTAACTCGTCTTGGGACACCCTGTATAGTATCTAATGATGAAATTGAAGATAAGAGTAGAGAAAATGATTGAAGATTTGTATGAATACTATAACTACATCACTCGCACATTAATTTAAAAATGTGAATGAGATATAAGATGAGAAAACAAGACGTTACACGTTGTCGACTGTAAATATCGAATGGCTCCAGACCCAATTACCAATCAACGATAAATCCATCGTAAATAACCCATATAAGTGTATATACCTATCCCGGTATTATAGGTAGGCCTGGTGCTATAACATATTTCATGGCTTATAAGTAATAAATATTAGAGTCGCCTTCACGTGTGTAATGCGCGCATTTTATACGGTTCCTAGGGGACAGCAAGGAGTAGCAGGGTGTGTAAGGACTTGCGAGTATTACATTTATGTTTATTACTGTCAAGTTAAAGCCACATTGGGTGTGACATACATCAAAGTAGGAGGTACGGCTAAGGATAATGTATTAAAGAGAGGACATTAACAAACATGAATGATTTCTTCAAAAGTGAACATACTTAATAATTATAAACATTATAATAATGCTAATGAAAGTTGAGAACGTAACGTAAAAAAAGTCCTAAACTGGTCTGTTTACTAATACCCTTGATTATAGAGATATATAATCAAGGCTAATACAGAGACAAAAAGTGCGAAATAAATGTCACTTTCATTTGCAATTCACATGCTTAACATTGTAAAAGCTTTATACATTTATCTCAAAGTTGAAATACTGAGAAAAATGCTATAGATCATTTCAAACTGTATATTTTGTTATGTCACACCTATGCCACAAAAGTGGGTGAGGGTCAGAGATTTTACCTGCACACATTTAAGAAAGAAAGAAAATAAAAAGGGAGAGAAAATTGTTGGGTTAAATTCAATTTGCCACAGTTTTATGTACATTTCTTTTTCAGTAAGTGGATGTTGTGGTAAACCAGAGATCACTTGTATTTGCGGTGAAAATATATTATGTTTCATTAAAATGTGACAACAAGAAACCTACACAATGAAAAATGTGTCATACCTACCACAAGTTTTAATAAAAAAACATAATACACTGTGGCCAAAAATGAAGGAGTAGATACTCTAGCTGTCTTGGTGAATGAGGCTTTGCTACTATTTCGCAGTACTTGTATGTATGTACATTGGGGTGACATTCACTAAGACCTGAAAGATCTACTGTGCTTCCTTACTTCTACCACCGAATAGTAATGAACAAGAAGGGTCACTCGGCTTTTTTTCTTTAATGTAGTGTAGATAAAGGCTAGCCGGCGTCAATAAATTATCTGTTAGAGTGCACGTGTTTGTGTACGAATACGAGGTTTCCTCGTAAAAATTGTGACATGCACAATAAAAAGTATATTGTACAAGGTCTGGTCAACATAATATATTTGAATATATGTTATTAAAATCAGTTAACGGAGTTAATATTGAGGAATATGGACAATAATATACCGAAATATCAACAGGATATTCAATACAAACATTTTTAATAAAAAAGATCTCGTTTTAACAAAAGTGTTACCAATAAAAAATGAATGAATACATAAGTAATATAGTAGTTTACCTAACTAGTGCGGAAAGTGATACTTTTCCGCACGCTATTGCAGATGGCCGAACGACGCTTTAGCGGAGTTCGGCCAGCAATCGCGTGCGGAAAAGTCACTTTACGCACGTGTTAGGTACACTATTTTTTCTACTAGCATGCGGAAATAAGCTCAAAAGTTAACATAAAGAAACATTTCCTATTAAATACATATCAACAAACTAATTATTATTATTTGACATTCATCCAATGAGGCTTATACCAAGGCCATTTAAAAATGATTAAAAAATAAGTTTTTTTTTATTGAAAATTATAGCAGAATTATAATAAATTTATCAATTTTTCAGTCATTTGGTAAACTACAATCATACAAATATGTATTTTAAATATTCAAATGTCAGTATACTCCCCAAAAACTTGACAAACTTACTTTTCCGCACTAGTGCGGAAAAGTGACTCTTTCCGCACGCTTTTTAGTGCGGAAAAGATTCACTTTCCGCACGTTAGTAGAAAAAATAATTAATATCAAATATATAAATAAAAATAAGAAAAACGTGTATACCTACATAAATTATTTTCAACAATATTTGTGGAGAATCATAAATTCTGTCATATTTTTAATTTTATGTTCAGTTTTGAAGGCTGACGGCTGACATAACTGACATTTAAATAAAAACTTCGCTGGTAAAAGACTTTTTAGAATCGCTGGAAACTAATAGTATATTTCATTACCAGTACAGAAATGAGGATTTTTCCGTGCGCGCGTGACAAATTCTCTTGTGAGGCGCAGCCGAACACGGGAAGTCATGCAAGAACGGAAAATCC
>CAJUYG010007659.1:0-10644 GCA_910591675.1 Galerucella calmariensis | reverse complement strand
TATATATATATATAAACTTACACACAATGGAAATGGTGAGTGGACTAATTTTTGGATACATCAAAGTCCAAAAAGCAGGTTCATTGAAGACAGAGATTCCTGATAAAAAGATGTATCTATTAAAATGTGAAAGTGTCCCTGCTATGGTTCCCATCCATTTTTTCTTTTTCTTAAAATCACTCAAGAATATAATTTCCCAATTTTTGTCAACAAATGTAACTACATGGTGCCTCCAATGAAAAAATCCTTTTCTTGCTAGGCCTGGACTTTTATTTTGTAAGTGATACAAAACTAATACTATTACTTGAAGCCTGTAAACGTTATTTCATTTAAATTGGAATAAATTTATAAATTAATAATAACTACTTACCAGGACAGTCTTATCCTTTTAAAATGTTCACTTTGGTTTTCTGAGCATTCGAAACAAGTGAAAATAAAGAATACATCACCGTGAAGACCACCAGGAACCGAACCTCTTTTTAAACACTTGATGTGGACATTATTTTTACAATCTGTGCATTCGAGTCCTTCGTCTCCACATAATTCCAATTTATTCATACAATATTTACAAAATTTTGTTTCAGCCAAGGTATCCATAATTTTAAAATAAGTTAGTTTAGACTGCTATTTCAATAATACATTTCATAAAACTATGAATATATTGTACAATGCTGAATGCTAATACCAATGAATACACCAAACTTGCTAATAGATAATACAACAAAAATCAAAACATATCAACGTGATATCAACAATCAACATAACCAAAGAATATACACAACACAGTATTCTTCTTTGACATAAAGAATACACCACAGATGACCTACAAAAATCACCGCTCTATCAACTGTCAAGTTGACACTACTGACTCAAGACATGGCCACCTGTTAGAGGTGGCCATGCTCAAGATTCCTTCAAGATATTTTCGAAACATGATTCTGTCTGTATTTAGTTCAATCTGAGATAATAAAATATAATTTGGAATAATTTTTCAAAGCAGTATTATACTGGAGATGTCAGATATATCAGAAAACAAATAACAATTAATGCGCATGTCCCATAGCCGGCACGAAGTGCAAGTCGAAGTGAAAGGTGGTGAAAGTTTGCTGCTGGCAAGAAATTTTGACGACTTTAACTTCAACTCTTGGCATGATTTATAACAACAATATTTTATATTTTATTTTTACTTTTACCAAATAATTGTGCTTAAGTCGTAAGTGTTAAACGAAAGCGGACGACATTCACCTCCTAAGGGAGGTTGATGACCAAAACCCCTTCGAAGACCCGTCTCGATGGTCTAGAATAAAAAAACTTTGAGGAATGACACGACACATTTTCTGCTAGAAGAGTTTTCTTGGCAATTCCTTTACGTCAACGTAACTTCAATACGGATACGGATGCGTGCAAAAACTTATGACAAGCTAAAAATTTCGTGCCGACTTGCGTGCCAAAATACCACTTGGCCAACGAGTTGATTGCGAGTTCTTTTATCTATGATTACGAGTGTAGCCTTAGGTTTTAGTTCTATGTTTCTAAAATGTCAACAACTCAACAGAATGTAAATAACCTTTGAGGTTATAGCTGTTATCAAACGTCAACAATAAAAACAGGCCAAACGCCCGAATTCAAAATAATTATTGAAGAGTTGGTGGCTTACGTGTCGATAAAGATAATATGAATCATAAATAAATAGCTGACCTTTTTTTATTTTTTGTAACCAAGCGCAATGCTGAAAGCGGTAATTTTGATTGGTGGCCCACAAAAAGGTAATTTTTATAAAATGTATATCATCCATTGATGTTTTTTATTGTTTTTTTGTAGGAACACGGTTCAGACCCCTTTCTTTGGATATCCCAAAACCCCTTTTTCCTGTAGCAGGTCTACCACTTATACAACATCACATTGAAGCATGTTTAGCTATAGATGGATTGAAAGAAATTCTTATAATTGGATTTTATCCAATATCACAAATTCAACCTTTTGCTGTAGAAATGCAACAGTTGTATAATATTACAGTGAAGTAAGTAATTTGAATATAACAAAAATATTTTTTATCTTTGTATGGTGCAATATTAATCTGTTTTTGAAATATATGATGTTGAAAATAATATTTCAGATATCTTCAAGAATATGTAGCTTTGGGTACTGGTGGTGGCTTATACCATTTCCGTGACCAAATTAGATTTGGAAATCCAGAAGCTTTTTTTGTTATGAATGGTGATGTATGTTCTGATTTTCCACTATCAGAACTCTATCAGTTTCATAAAAATGTTATTGAAAAATCTGAAACAAAAGCATTGGTAAGTGAAACTTGTTATTTTTAATACTATTTCTAATCTTAGTTACATTCATAAACCATTTTTCTTTCACAACTTTTATCACATTTTATTTAACAATATTTAACATAAAATTCCCTTATTTAGTTTATGATACACCCATATCTCATTTAATTCGGAAATCTCTTTAATAATTATCATCTATCAAGCTAAAGGTCTCAACATGCATTTAAATAGATAATATGGAAACGATAACAAGCCTAATGGCCATTGTATTTGTTGATGAAGATTTATACCTTTTAGGTAACAATAATGGGAACAGAAGCTACAAGACATCAATCTCTGAATTATGGTTGTATTGTAACAAATAAAGAAACTTTTGAAGTTACACACTATGTAGAGAAGCCTAGTTCATATGTTTCTACATTAATCAATTGTGGAGTCTATGTCTTCTCCCCAGATATATTTCACACAATGGGTGCAGTCAATATGAAACAACAAGAACAATACAGGTTAGAGTACACACATATTCCATATTTTGCTTAGATATCAATTTATAATAGTAAAGTTGATATCAAAAATTACTAATGATAGGAAATAAGCCAGTTTTCATTAGAAATTACTTCCACATTTTAAAATAAAATTCAAATTTCAATGCACTTTCCGACCAACACCCGAGGATTTTCGAACGCTACCGATGATACATGTGATGTCATATCTCTCGTTTGTTTACTTTTGTCAATATGGCTGGTATTGCATTAGGTTATGTGTAGTTGTGTGTTTATATGGTATTTTAATCAACTATTAATTGCTCCATCGACGTAAAAATATCATTTATATGTTTGTTTGAGACCATTACATGTTTGTGTGTGCTTTTTTATTTCTAAAAGTCAACATACAGTGGAAAGTGGACATAAATATTCGATATTTCCGAGGACATTTAAAAACTTTCAAAAGAAAATATTGTATTTACTAGTTCAGTGTTCAGTGACGATTCTTTCATATTTTGTGAGTAAAGAACGAAGGTTTTGTAAAAGCACCAACTGATAACTTGCCCAAAGTAGTCATTTATGCTGCTTGAATTTATGAAGTCAAACAGCTGCTTTAATGTAGAGGAAATAAGAGGAGTTAATGCATTATCTTAAGTACGATTTAAACTATGTATTATATATAATATATACCGACCATATTTCGATGTGTGGTCGTAAGAAAATGATGTTTTTATGGTTGATTCCTATACATATAGGTACATAACCTCAAACTATTTAAGAATAAAAATTACCAGCATAGAAGTAGGTACTTACATTAAAATGGTCTTCACAAACAAAAATATATTTTGTTTTAATAGACGTTGATTTACACTCTGGAACAATGCAATACTTGGAATACAAAGTTTTTTTTGGGCTTTATCCATTTTTAAAGCTTTTAGAAACAAATTAGGTCACAAAACTCAGAGCGTGATATACGAATAAGTACGTAAACAAATGACGTCACTCCATGGGGCAGCCATCTTTATGACGTAAAGCGCGTTTTGGCGTACTTTAAAATTTTAGGATTTTTAAAGTTTTAAAAGTAAAATTTATATTTTTTTGAGAAAGTAGGCATGCAAGGTGTTAGGAGACCTGATAAAGCGTCAATTTCCACCACCAGCAACATTTATGCTTGTAATTTCAGAATTCAAATATGTACAATGTGTCTGAAATTTGAAGCATATCTTTGGGATCTTGAAAACAGAGATGGAGAAATGGTTAAATTGTGACATTAGGCATTTAAGTGAACAACAATTAGACATATAATTTCAAATAATAATATATTCTTTTGTTTTGGAGGTTATTGAAAACTTATTTTATTATTATATGTATATATTATTGTTTTTTTGCATAGCCTTCAAAGATATATCAAAAAACAGATGTCAC
Source organism: Galerucella calmariensis (assembly GCA_910591675.1). NCBI lineage: Eukaryota > Metazoa > Arthropoda > Insecta > Coleoptera > Chrysomelidae > Galerucella > Galerucella calmariensis. The sequence goes on along the minus strand of CAJUYG010007659.1, from coordinate 6,452 downwards.
TTCTTCATTGTAATTTTCTATTGTGTAACATCATGCCATATACATACAGGGTGTTTCATTGGGAATTTAATTCATTGGAAAATTTGAAAAAATTGATTAAAATCTCCGTTTTTTGAAGTATAAATTTATTTCTCGTATTTTACGCTTGTTATTCTAAATGTAGAAGTGCATAGTTTCCAGATAGACATCCTTATACATGGAAATGAAAATATTCGAAACATATTGAATGTGTACATATTTCTACGACCGTGTAATTACATTTTTTATTGGTCTGTACTCGTAAACATACAAACTCAATTGAATTCCTAGGATGCTTCTCTAGATGATATTTGTTACAATTATCGCATGGTCGTAGGAAAAATAGTGTACATTACTTGTGCGAAAGTGATTTTTCACACTCGTTACGTAATAATATACTATTTACCAAAATGAAATTGTCTTAATTTTATTACAGCAAAAATTGTAACGGTAATGGTTATAGAGAAGCTGGTTATATTAAATTAGAACAAGAAATTATAGCTCCCTTAGCTGGATCAGGACAGATATATGCATTGCAAATTACAAATTGGTGGTCACAGTTAAAAACTGCCGGTTCCGCTATATACGCTAATCGTCACTATCTCCAACTATATCGATCTAAACATCCAGAAAGATTATGTGCATCGGGAGGAGGCGGGGATACTTGTGTGGTTTATCCTGATGTTCTTGTAGATAAAACGGCATCTATCCATCCAACGGCGGTAGTAAGTAACCATACTTTGTTTTTGTTGGTATGAATAGTAGGTACAATATTTCGTTTTAATCTGAAATAAACCTCTATAAATTTTTTGGGCGATAAAATAGGCATGACGACAGTATAAAAAAATCGTCGATATATTGGTTTTAGGGGAAAGTTCATATCGAAAAAATTCAAAACACTGCTTTAGTTTTATTTAAAAAATTCAGATTGTCAACATATTCAATAAAATAAAACATAAAAATACTGCAATCGGCCATTTTGACTGAAACACCAATCACAGCGGATGACGTCACGCTTAGGTAAACACCGCTGTCAGTCAATACTCAATACACTCATTTTCTGTGTTTTGTTCACGTTTTGTTGTTGTGAATACTACTGATTACGCATTTGGATTGATCTTTTATTATTTTACGTGTGATTTATCGTCTCCACTCTACTATAACAATGAAACCAAGCTTTGTTGAGACAAATACCTAGCTCAAATTTGCCTAGGATTGATATAACGATGTTGGGCGATTTTCTCGCAACAAATCAAGAATTTTGCTCATCTGAGTTTAGAAACGTGAAAACTTCCTTGTAAGTGAATTTTGTATTTATCCTCACCCTAGATACAACCAACTTAGATAAAATCAATTTTAAGCTCATGCGAATTTATTTAACTTTCATAGGTTGGCATATAAATTTATGGGGCATACATCCTGGTTTCATACGTACTTGTGATACTGACCCCATCACATGATACTGCATATAATTTTCCATATCATCTGGCAACTGCAAAAAGAAAAGTAAACCATTGAAATTGATAATAAGAATTATAGACAAGACCAAAACAAACATAACCTCAATAAATTAGATATTTCATAGCCTCAATATTTCAACTATTTCACGTCAAACAAACGTTTTAAGTTTAAGAAATATAAATATAATAGGATAACATACTCACAAGTGGTCTTCACAGAAATAAAGTGGCCAATTCGTGACTACGTCGTTCGGGTTTCGCCTTGCGAGCTTCAACCACTTATCTCTTATTATTTTCTTGTTTGGAACATGTACAAATACTTCGTTGGGTGTTCTTATTGATGTGTTTTTACACTGCGGTACTGCACACCACTTATAAACTTTGGAATTCATTTTCATGACACGAATTAATTTAATGTTTTGTTTACTTTCTTCGCTACGCATAGACACATTGGTCGCGTTCATTACAACGTAGCGCTACCGAAGCGATCATCAATTTCCTGCTGAACGCGTGTTTTGTTAACTGATCACATTGAGCAATGTGGTATCAGTCGCCATTTTTTCAATCAGAATTAAAATACGCTACACCACAAAACAGTCTAACCTATAGAAGTGAAAGTTTATAGGATGACCTTGAATACAAAAATGAGGTTTCAAACCCATCCACCTGAAGCGCTAGTTGCAATTGAGTTGTCGAAGCAGGCCTGGTAGCTAGCCCTGAGTGGGTATACCGGCAACTCAGGACTTGCTAACGAATGTCGAGAACTACTTGCTAATCTTGCAAGGCGGAACGTGGTGCGGCTAGAATGGATTCCAGCCCACTCTGGTTTTGAAGGCAACGAGATGGCGGATGCACTGGCTGCGGAAGGGGCGGCAGCTCCTTTCTGCGGCCCGGGCCCGACCCTGGGCCTAACAAAACAAAGAATACGCAAGGAGACGAAGAAGTGGCTGAGGAATCAGCACCTCGCTCATTGGAATGCTCTGCAGGGTCCTAGACAATCCAAACTTCTATTGAAGGGATGGACACGCCAGGGCAGCCATTGAACTACCAAGGAGTAGGCTAAGGAAGATAGCAGGACTCCTAACAGGGCACTGCTGTATGAGGAAGCACCTCTACAATCTAGGAGTAGAGGAAAGTTCCCTATGTAGGGGTTGCGGCATGACTGATGAAACGTCAGTTCATGTTCTCTTAGAGTGTCCACACTGGGCTGTATTACGCAGGTGAATCTTCGGAGTCACTGTCATGGCTCCTGGAGACACAAGCAGGCATCCACTGAAAAAGGTTGCGGCCTTTATTGAAGGGCTTGGCTTCATGGATGACTAGGTAGCAGGATTGGCACAATGGGCCCGCCAGTGGCCTCAGTGTCGGAACCTTGGCTTGAGTTGTCCAGGACAAGGCTCGCCTGCACATTTAGTAGTAGTAGTAGTAGTAGTCATTTTTTCATTCTAGGTAATCCTATTGGACTTTCACTTCTATAGGTTAGACTGTTTTGTGCGATACACGCTACCGATTGATGATACATTAACTGTTATTTAAGACATATGTTGGAAACATATTATAAATATCTTTGTTTGGAAATATTTTAGTTTATATTTTAGTGAAAATGAGTGAACAGCTGGAGATGTCTTATTATTTCATTAATAAATTGTATAGTTTGTCAGGAAATTCAACTCTTCATAGTATGCTCCAAAGTGGTGACTTCAATTTATTGTGATAAACTCCCATTTTTTAATGGTTAGAAGTAATATCTATTTCATAATTGTCGTATATATCAAATAAAATTAAGTTGTTGATGTTGTATTCATTGACATTTGACATATTATGTCGATGGTTTTATTAGCACGTTCAGCAGAACAACGAACTGATGGATCACTCTAAAATCGCTACCTGATCAACTTTGTTGGGATGAACGCGACCATGACATGTTTACCTAGGCATGACGTCAGAGCCAACGCCATGACACCTGCGAGCTGTTTTAAAAAATATCAGCAAAATGGCTTCAAACTTCGTTCAACTTAAGTTTATTACCGAAATGAAGGTTTTTTCGTAAATAGTGAATGTGTACCCACATGACGGAAGAGTATTTCAAAATCTAACGTTACGCCTATTGTTTTGTGGGTTTACGTTGCGAACGGACTTTTGGGATATCCGACTTGCTTTCACCTCTAATTTCTTGTATGTAGCTGATTCTTGGATGAGGGCTGGTCGAAGAGAAAACACCACTTTCTATACTTTATTATTAAAGACTATTGTTATTATTTTTTATCTTATTATTAGCGAACAATTTGTAGGTACATAGAGATTAATTACATGAATTCATGCTTTTTGTTCAGAGTCTCTCGGCTTTCTGAATTCCCACTCATATTTGGAGGGCGGAGTTAACGCTCACAATTCAAAATTGCGGGGTTGCCACTAACAATTAATGTTTCAAGATTATGGAGAATAAATTGGAACCTCGACAAGAATCTAAGCGTTTTTACATTAGAAATGCGTGTTTAGATTATGGAATTCGAAACGTTTACTCTATTAATAGAGAGTTATTGGAACTTCTATAAGGTCAAGCAGTAATAGTGCTGCCCTTATAGTGTGATATATACGCATGGGTATTTGATGTTTCAAATAAGGGAAACATTATTAAGGTTAGTGCGTCCTTATTTGTGCGCGACATAAATTTCAAGATATAAAACTATAAAAATGCGAATGAAATGAAAACGACAAAACGACAAACCATCACAAGAAATTCTGATAAAATTGTCTGATTTTGACAACATAAGTCTGGCAACCCCGGACACGGCAGCCATCTTTTGGACCGTAACTTCCCCCTATATATGATTGATTATTCCATTCACACTTTGGATATTTAGATTTTATTCAGTGGCTGCAATTGTTACTACAAATGTCAAAATTGGAAACTTATCGTAAATGAACTATAGGCTACTCTAATCTATAAGCACAGTATAAGAACGAACCAGTAGTATAACTCGTATAAATTTCATTCATAAATTGCCAGAGCTTTTGATGACCTTAAACGGATTGCTTCACGATTCATTTTACCATAGGCGTAGGTGGCATAAGTTTTAAAATGACTTGAACGTGTTAAATGTTTTTTCTTAAATATTGTAAAACAGTACACTGATGAGTGAATAAAACAATAGTCTTATACAAAATATTCATTGGTTTTTCCATATTACAATTTTCATTTTGTTATGATTTTTAAAATTTTTATTGACAAATAATGTGTAATATAGTCGTACCCTGAAGAAAAGTTTTATTAAATATTTTATTGGAAAACCAACACAAGGATGTACAAACTCTGTTGTTTGACTAATATTTATGAGTGATTCAACAATATTATCTTCTGTAGCAACTTTCTCAAAATTCATTTGGAATAATGTTTCTAATAATGAGACGTATTGTACAAAATTTTCATGCGGCATATTCAAGTTTCCAAAAGTATCCTTATTCGTATTTTCATAAGCTCTTAGGTAACAGTATAAAGACGAATCGTCTAAATTCTGATACGCTTGTGAATACGTCTCACATACTCTGCATGTATGAATTTCCAAACATTTTTTAATTAAATAACCACAAAAGTAGCGAACAATAGTTATTTTCCTAACTAGTGCGGAAAGTGATACTTTCCCGCACGCGACTGCAGTTGACCCGAACGACGCGAAGCGGAGTTCGGGCAAGCGGTCAAGGGCGGGAAAGACACTTTACGCATGAGTTAGGAACATTATTTTTTCTACGACCGTATATACAAAAAAGTATATCAACCCATTTTTCAAAATTTATTTCATTTTAACATACATATAAAAAATTTAGACCAAAAACTATTATTATTATCAATTATTATTATAAATATTAATATTAGAAACACAACTTTGTTGCATTTTGTGAATTACTTAAAATTGCCGATCCAGTGGAGTTATTTGGTGTTAACTGGTGAGTGAATGACGTTGATGAGGATGGCATCGTTTGCAGGTCACATAAAGATGACGATGAGGGTGACGGCAACAATTTTTTTAAGTCATTTGTAGATGAAAGAATTTCATTTGATATATTTTTCTTATATCAAACCCGGGTGGTTTGATAGTTGTTTTGTGACACTTCTCTAAAGAATTTACAAGGTTATATCAAAATATTTTCATTATTTTATATTTTCAGAAAATTAAAAATGCAACAAAAAGCTGGAAAAACATGTTGATTTTATTTGATAGACTATTTATTCACCTGGTGTAAGAATAGTTATAACTTCCGAAGTAAAAAACTATCTAATAAGGTCAAAATTTGCATAATTTTACTTTCCCGCACTAGTGCGGGAAAGTGACACTTTCAAAGCTAAAATGCGTGCGGGAAAGTGGGTTAAAGCGCACGGTAGTAGAAAAAACTCTTTTCCAATAAATCATTTGTCTGAAAGTCTTTGGGCATTGCAGTATTTGATGAGAGAAATATTGTTGGAATAGCCTTTTTTAAAAGAAGTTTTCTTTTATGAGGTTGCATAATCATGTCTGGTTCAAAATGAGCACCACATAAACGATGACTACTATTGTATAGAGATTATAGTTTTGGCATCAAGTCCGGCCTATCGCATGCTTCGAGCCAAACTTTAGCTTTGAAACAAAAACAACAAATTAAATCAATGCATGAAACTAAGGCTCATACATGTAAAATGAAGATCAAATAATAAAGTATTATACTTTTCGTATGAAAATACAAACTCTTCTGAATCCTTTGGAAAACGGTAAAATTTTGTATCACAATTATAATATTTATTGTTACATTCACGAACTACACACACTACCCGTTTTCTTCTTTTTAATGATATCCATTGTAAAAAAAGGGTTATAAACTATAAAAATAATACCGAAAACCCGTAAAAATATATGCTGTAATAAATAATTCGATTCGCAAATTCACCACTGGCACTTTATAGTCTGTACAGAAAGTACGAGGAGTAATAAATCATTCATT
>CAJUYG010007658.1:0-10646 GCA_910591675.1 Galerucella calmariensis | reverse complement strand
TTCAAGAATTGTAGTACGCAATACTTTCAGCTGTATTTGCAACAACAACAAAAGAGATATTTATAATTTTTTCATTTGTAATAAAAGAGTGAATAGATTCCGTTATGGAGAATATTGTAAAATAGCCAACGAGTAAAAATGAAACATTCTTGTTTCTACATCATGATCTATTTCTAAACGGAAGGTCGGGTTTAATTATCTTCTAACGAATTTTGCAAGGTCGCTAACACTCTATTCATGTTAAAAATATAAATATTTGTATTTATTAACATAAAGTAGTTATAAAACAATATATCTTTTCAAATCACATACAGGGTGTACCAACCTTACGACAAACTTCGGTATATCGGTTATTTTAAGAAATATCAAAAAATGTCGTAAACAAAAATAGTAGATGGGCTGAAGATCCATATTTTGAAATTATGTCGAACTATACAGAATGCTGCATAACTCCGTTACAAACCAAACATATGATTTTTCAAATGGGAACCCCTGTATATTATACCGAATTCGGATTGGTTACATTTTTTTTGAAGCTTTTGATATGAGGTTTTGCCACGTTATACAGAGTCCTTCAAAAGATATGGACACGTTTATGTGAAAATCGTTGGTAAATCAACGCTCTGTAGCTTGTTGTACGTTGAAGAAAAAAAATGTATTTTGCCAAACAGAGTTTCATACTATGATGCAATATCTCCGTATCTTATTAAATTTCAATTAGATTTTTTCTTATATACAGGGTGAAGGGAAACTCGAACCTGTCATTTTCTTTCTTATTTCAAAAGGAACACCCTGTATTTTATGGCAAAAATAGAATCTTCGATTATGTAATTTTAATTTTTGTCAGGCATTCCCTATACCCAAAGTTTATAAAAACAGAGTTATCTGGTAATATTTATTGTAAACTATTATTATTGACTTTACTTTACTTTACTCTACTCTTGAGTGAAACTGATTTTTTTGATTTTTTTAGATAATGCAGAACTTTTTATGAAGAAAATAATTTTTCATCCTAAAATTTAGAATAAAAAATACAATATCATTATTGTTATCCAGAAGTTGCAAACTTACACGGTTCGTCCAAGTAGTTAATTATAAAAATATTTTCGACTTTCCACATCATTTTCAAGTATACTATAAAAGAGACTTAAAAATTGTCAAAATAAACGCAATTTAGTTTTTTCAAAAGTTTACTTGTTTAAAATTTGTTTATATATTTTCTCAAATCCATAAAACGTATACAAACATTACCTCATAGAAAATGCATTACATCATAGTTCTGTGCTCGAGTATAAGTTCTTATAATACAGAGTGTTACGTAACATTCAGATATTCGTATGCCATCTGTTCTAAGTATCGTTTATCATCTAAACATATGGACTAAGTTTATCGTTTATTAAAATGAAAGTATTCCATTAAATATCGTAACCCAATAATCCAAATTACATACTTTATACAGAGACGTTTTATTTATTTATTCATTAATTTAATTTGATAATTTAAACGTTTTTGTAACTAATTTGGTCGTATTGAACAGTCCCCACATTCACCCGATCTAAATCATAGAGATTATGAATATTTACGAAAGAAAAACTAGAGGAATTATTGGAAAGGTTTTTTTTTAAATATTACCATGAACATTTTCATCTAGTTTCCTTTATAACTATTAGGTCCTTTCATTTATTATGGCAAACGGTATAGTTATATTTATTTACCAAAAATACCCTCATTTTAAAACTTCATTTATTTATGTTACGATAACATAAACTCTTCAAAATTAAGCCAGTCGGTATGGGTCATTTTAGACCATAAGTACAAGTAATTAAGTTCCTTGTGGCATTATTTATTATTTTTTCTCTTATTTTTTGGGAATGAAACCACAATAATGTTTTTTATTTTTTATTTCGACGTTTCGGTAGCGTTCCAGCTACCTTTGTCAAGATTATATAATGATAAAATAATTTTTGATGCCTATCTGACACAACGAAAAAAATATGACAACTAGACAATCAATAATATTTTGTTTATGACTACAAAACTTTGTTGTCAAATTTTATTAAGGTCCATTCATAGTAGATCACATCTCTGGTAAAATGTGAAATTAATATTTTATTTTATGACATTCCAAAGATATGATAGTCTACTAGAAATGGAATCCAGTGAAGTGCACGTTCCACGAACGGTTTTTATTGGGATAGCGCGTTTTTTTCGCTTATATTGGAAATGTTGTTAATAAAACGCGTTTCTTGATAGTTTTTTTTGTGTATGAATATTTAAGTTTTTGAAATATGTATACTCAGTTTTGTGATTTTGTGTATTGAAATGTGTATCGATTAACAACTATTCAAATTATAAATCATAAGAAAACCTGGATAAAAACTTATGATGCTATCCTGATAACGCAGGTAATTGATTATTGAAAATTTCTCTTTCTAACATTGGTTTAGTAACCAAATTTGACTACATTCGGCTGAAATACTAGCTACACATTTATCTGCTTTTAGTTGTATTAAAGCACTTTCTTTGATTTTTCGTCTTTTATTATTGGGCTCTTTCAATATTATTTTTGTCGAATCCCATTGAATTTTATGCCCCTCTTCCCAAAATTACTTTTATCATCAGCATTTATACCTCGAAAAAAACTCTATTTTTCTTTGTTTATATTTTTTAAATTGAAAATACTTCAGTAAACAATTTTTTTCAAAGTTACGATCTTTTTGTACATATTATACGCTAGTAAACCCCAAGGTTAGTAGGTTCTAGTTAACAGCAGGCAGAAATGTTATCCAGAGTTGCCAGATTGTATTGGAAATCCGAAATTCAATCTAAATTGTTACTATTTTTCGAAATGGTAATTTTTAAAGATTTTACCAATTTGCAGTGGTAGAAATTATATCACTTTATTAATTATTTGCGATTTTGGAATAATAATTTATAGCTCTCCATCTTCGAAATTGTTTTTCAAAAAAGTGTATGAAACATTTTTCTCGATGTGAAAATTATTTAATCAAAATAAAGTGGAAAAAGTGAACAGAGAGAAACTAAATTCCATCACTGTATACTTTTGAGCGACTTTTTCAAGACCCCGTTTCGCCCAAGGTGAGTTATTCAATGGATAGAGAAGAAGAAGAAATAACGATAATTATTTTGACTCCTCGTTCATTCATTATTATCTCGTTATATCCTTATAAAAGGATATTATTTACTGCCTTGCGTGAACCTTCGCTTATTATCGTATATACTATGCATTAATTGGCAATAAAAGACCCCCACAACGGGCGATTTCCTGGCCAATTTTTATCGAAAATAATAAAGGCATGAGAATATTAATGATTCCACTTCGGATATTTTTGTACTGTTACTCCATTACATTAGGTTTCTTTTGCAGATACTGCTCTTAGAATAAAACTATTTGTGATCATATTTCATAGAATTGGGAAGGATAACCCTTTTTTAATTCAGTCCCTAGTAGTGTTAAATTTCCATCATTACAAGTCGTGACAAAGTCTGGGTAAAATAACATAAAATAAAAACATATTTTTGGTTAATAGTCCAGTAAATGAAGAGACAAAGTAAAGCATAATTTTTTTGCGCGATTGATCTTTTTTGTTTATTTACAGCATCGGTTGTCAGGACGGTAGGTTGTGTTTAGTGGTTTCTAAGTTCAACACGTCGGTAAGTGATTTACTTACCGTTCAGACGTCGAAAAGTAATAAATAGCCTAAAAACAATTTCACCAAAATGCAAAATATATTTTAAACTGATCGAGAAGTATAAATGTCATTTTTGACATTTCGTTCATTTCGAAGAAATTTAAATTATTTTATTCGGAATTTATTTCAATACGATCGCGCAAAAAATGGTAGGTATAAATAAACATCTCGAACGTTAAGGGTAATTACAACGTTTGCATGTAGATTCCTCTCGTAAAATTGGACAAAATGATATGAGGATTGAGGGGTCCAGCACATTTACTTTTCGTTGAAATTTTGAAAACTTGAATGTTTTTAATTCGATAACTTTAAAATGGATGGATAAATTGATTTGAGATTTGGCAGCTTGTTTTTAAATGTAAAAGGGCATATTTTGATAGAAATAGTAGTTTGTGCAACTAGTGTGGATATGATGGCCAAATCGCACGAGGACGAATTTTGAGCACGACGCCGCAGGCGGAGTGCTCAATCGTTCAAGTGCGATATGGACAATTCACACGAGTCGAACAGCATATTTTTTCTACGACCCACTTAAGAAAAAATCTAGAAAATAAAAATTTTTTCAAACTGTAATATAACTTCAAATTAAAAATTTAACAATACAATTTTATGTTTCCACTAATTTTTTTGTGGTAAACGTACAGTTCTTGAATGTCCAATTTGTATAATGCTACGGTTTCTCTTTTTAAATATACGATGCTGTTATAAGTAGATGTTGCCAGTCGGACTTCCTCATGAGGGGCACCGTACCATTATCTATAATAATGAATATTCTGCTAAATATTTCAAACGTCTACCTGTTGTCGTTATTAATATCAGGCAGAATAATTATTTAAAAATAAAATTATTTTATTACCGCATGAGAGTCTGGTTTGCTTACTACTCGACCACCGAGGAATATGCAAATTGTTTATCTATACCTAACGTCAAATGTATTACATAATTTTATAAAATCTGAGATCCCCTTAAATACCCATTTTATTCTGTTTTAAGTAAGTAAAATTTTTGCTTAAAAGGAACTTAAGGAACCTAAGTTCTACTTCCACTTTTCAAGTGAACCATCCGTTTCAAAAACCGGCAATTTTTCCAATAGATAAGTTTATTTTGTTTCCCCAATTTACATACCCTCAACAAAATTTAAGTAACTGCCCTTATTTTCGAACTTGCCCACAAGTTATTTTTATAAAAAAAAAATCCGGAAGCTACTTTTTATTTTTCATTTTTTTCGTCAAAACAACGAATAAAAACAATCAGAACAGACTCTCCCACTGAATCGTCTGCTAAAGCCGTCGATAGAACCAGAAAAGTCCAATTAAGACCCGTGTCGACGAGTAGCGAGGCTAGCCGTCGAGGCGCTTCTATAAAAAGACGGCCGGCACCACTCATTACATACTGGCGCGTGAAGCGTCTCCATTTAAGGTCTCATCTGTACTCGGCTATTTGGCAGACCTTTTAAAATAATAAGCCATACGTTTATCGACAAATCGCTTTTGAAGTTTTTTTTTTGTTTTGAAAAGTACAAAACACGGAAGAATTATTAGGTATACTCCATTCCAAGGTATTTCAGATAGTCGTTAACCCGATAACAATATCACAGTATCCTACTAGTTTTTTTCGAAAAGCTTGAAGATAATATTTTACAACCAGCCTTAAAATATATACGAGAATAATAGAGATCCGATTAAGAAGGTATATTAGAAGCAAAATTAGAAGAGGAACAAGCAGCTTTCAGACCAGGAAGACAAGCAAATGATAATATATACATTTTAAGAAGACTAATTGATAATACAATTGAAGCGGGAGAAGAAATGTATTTAGCATTTATAGACTTGAAGGCAGCTTTTGATACTGTAGAGAAAAAATTTGGGAGGTATTGGAAGACTTAGAAGTACCGAAAGCTCTAATTAATATAATTAAAAACACATACGAGACTGTCAAATTAAGAGTGCACATAGGAGGTCGAAGATCGGAAGAGTTTTCAATGAAAAAAGGTATAAAACAAGGTGATAGCTTAAGTTGTTTGTTATTATTATGGACAAAATAGTGAAGGAAATAAAAAGACAAGGAGGACATCTGGACGCAGACGCAGACGATATCGTACTCATATCAAAATCGAGAAATAAAATGCAGAAACTAATTAACTTACTGGCAAGAGAAATAGAAAAGATGAAAATGACAATAAATACAGAGAAAACCAAAGTAATGATAGTAAATGAAAAACAGGGGAATAATTACGAGGAATTGAAATGTAATCACAAAACATTAGAAAGAGTAATAACCTATAACTACCTAGGAAGTATTTTAACAGAAGATGAAAAAATAGACGCAGAACTTAATAACAGAGCAAATAAATCAACAAGATTATATTATTCCTTAAATCGAACTTTACTAAGCAATAAATACATTGATATGAATACAAAGATGGAATATACAACAAAATTACAGTACCAACTATAACTTATGCCAGTGAGAACTGGGTACTGCAGAAAAAGCATAAAACAAAAATAAATTCAATGGAAATGAAATATTTAAGGAGAATAGCAGGAAAAACGAAATGGGACAAAGTAAGGAACGAAGAAATCAGAAGCATAACTAATAAAGACCCAATAATATCAAATATCAAAAAGAAACAATTGAACTGGTTTGGCCACCTAGTAAGAATGAAGCAAGATAGAATAGTAATGGAAATGGGAATATCAAGAAAAAAACAAAGAGGAAGACCCAGGAGGAAATGGATAGACCAGATTGAAGAAATTGGAAAGAACAAAGGAAAGTCATTAGGAGAGATAAAGGCTTTAGCCAGGGACAGAAAAGATGGAAAACATGGGTTCAGGAAGAACTCCAATCCGACGCCTGAGAAGGCATAAGGATAAGAGAAAGAAAGAAAGACAACTAAAATGTTTGGAATATAATTCATTTCTATTTCGGAAGATATAGTATTTTTCACGATATATAGTTTACTATATAATTTTAATTTGATTGCGTAAATATAAATTGCTTGTTTTTTTTTATATAAAATTGCTCAATTTTTCCAAATAATTTCAATTTCTCTATATATGACGATAAAAAGAAGGAAGATTCACACGAAAATGTCAAAAAATAATATCAATGTTGACAGCGATAAATCTTTTATAGTTGAATTGGTACTTACCACATAGCTTGTACTGAAACTGGTTTGAAAATATGATGCCTATCACAGACGCTGATACTGAATCCTCTGAAACAAAAGAAAAACATTTCATTAAACTATTTGCTCTTCTTGTCCTTCGAGTACTGTTCCAATAAACTAGTGTTTAGGGATGTTACGTTTTTTGAATACACGACACACAGAAGAGTTTTTGGACCCAATTTCGTTTAGCAAAACTCACAAAAAAAACACTGGCACACTGTTTTTTACACGTAAATGTTTTGTTTGTTTTATGGAAAACTTGATTTTACAAAATTATTAATTTGGTAAAGCAGATGTGAAAAAGTATTTTTGAAAATGATTGTACAGGGTGTCCCAAACTGGTGTGTATTACAGGGTATCTTCTAAACTGGAAGAAGAAGAAAATTTGGATTGAGATTCCCACACGCTGTCGGCTACATACGCAAGAACATACCGTGAGTAAGTGTATCGTGGATCGTGGAACAGCCGATTTCATAAATACTATGTCTTATATAGTTGACAATTTTAGTGCCGATTGGCTAAAGCCGGATCTGACGGCATATTAACTGACCTAACGGTAATTCGTCATCAATGTCATCATAACAATAAACATAAAGACGTAATATTAATTATGTGTAATTTATTTGTTAAAAGTACGACTAGGAATGAGGAGACTCGGTAATTCTTTTTGTTCAATTTGACACATAATTTATAACTTGTTTTGTATATTATTAAATTCGACCCACTATACTAAAAAAAACGTAATTGAGGTAGTCGAAAACGTTCATCTATACAAGTTTAATTGTTATTTTTGGTACAAAAGAAACATTTTAATATTCTGTACACTTTTTTTGGGATTTGGACGAATTTTCTGTATTCAGTGATAAATATATGATTTGACTGTGCATTACCAATTTTATATTGAAAAAGAAAATAAAAAAAAATGTACTTAAATACAATAATTACAAATTAAATAAAAAAAAGTAAATTAATTTTTTCACTAGGAATTACCCAGCACTGATCAATATGAATCACCCTGTAAAATCAGCATATATAATTAACTATATAAATAAAAAACATTTTAATCGAAAAATAATATTTAAAAAAAAATGCAGTTATTTCTTAATGGAAATCGTTATTTTTTTCCCATCTCTATTCGAACCTTCTTTGTATTATACCGTTTTAACATAACCAGACAGCCTGGCTACATTTAGCGATGTGAAGTTAGCTGGATGTTGACATCTCGATGACCTTTGATCTTACAGTCAAACACGTCCAAGTATTATTAGTAAATAAAATCGAATTATCATTAAGAGATGGTCGTGAAAAATCGAAATAAATCAAAAAAAGAGTTGGAATTGCTTCATTATGGGATATTTTGGTGATTACTACTAATTATACAGAGTGTTCAAGGATTTCCTACCAAAAATTTGGAAGATGATGTAGTTTATTCATAAATTACTGCAAATCCTGCTAACTTATTTTGCCCGAATCACTTTTATTAGTCCAGTAAATGAAGGGACAAAGCTCCTAAAAAGTCCATGAAGACTTCACTTTGGGCTCAATTTGTAGGTAACGGCACGTGTTTTTCAACGAGAAAAAATTTAACGCGATTGAGTTTACGGAGGGGGGAGAAAATGGACCACTAAACCCTGGAAAACGGTTATATCTGGCTCAATATGCGAATTTGAGAATTTTTCTTCAGATAAAAAATGAAGATCGTCTTATTATCCACAAAAATGGTCCCTATCATTTTTTTCGAAAATTTGATAGTTATCGAGATAATGAGACCTAAAAGTCTCCTCATTTCAGCTGCTGCTCTGCCTGTAGGAATTCTACTGTCTATGCATTAACTTGTAAGCGGGCGGACGAAATGTTCCATAACTCGGTAAAAAATTGACATTCCCCGATGATTCAAAGTTCATCGCAATGGAAAGACCCGTATCTATCATTCCATGTGTCTTACAGCTCGTTCGTACTTGACAAAAATATTTAAAAAAGCGACCAAAGTTTTTTTTGGAGGATTTTGAGACTATTTCATTAATTTGTTCACATTTTTATAAAAAAAAATGTTTTTTTCCAAATGACATTAAAAGCGGCCTTTTAATGACGCTTGGCAGGCTTAGAAGTTGTACTTTTAATGCCTAGGCAGAAAAAGTCCACTTTTACTGCCTAGGCAGAAAAAGTTCGTTGCTAGGCAACCTTCCAAGTAATAATTTAAATCAAACTGGTTATTAAAATTGACAATGACATTAAGAAAACTCATAATGATGCTGATGATAATAAACTGGTTTTATTGCATTAAAACTACAAACTACAACACGAAATTTTTATTTATTAGATATATTTATGGTGAATTGTGAACAATTATTTAATACAATTGAACTCTGTCCACTTCCTTCCTTTCCAGTGAAATTAACAACATATTGAACAAACGTCATCAGCGGTAAACATAGTAACGCAGGGCCCAGTTACCTTAGATAAAATAATTTAGTCATTTGGATATTGATAATGAAATGCAATTTAAATATGAAAAAGTCGATTTTGCGTGGAATTGGAACAAATTTGTAGAAAAAATTATATGTTTCACACGGCAGAAAAGCAGATTTAATGCCTTGGCTGGTTTCATAGCCGAGCGTAGCGAGGCACCAGCCGAAATTTTTTTATAATGGAACCTTGGGAGGTCTTGAAAGAATTTTTTTTTTGATATCTTCCTTGCGTTTTGATAAAAAATTGATTTGTTTATTTACATTTTTCAGTCGTTTTCGGAGATCTGTACAATGTGTGGAACAAACGCGATTTAAAAATGTATCATCCTATATATTGCTTTTAAATGCACATC
This sequence comes from Galerucella calmariensis, assembly GCA_910591675.1. Classification (NCBI taxonomy): domain Eukaryota; kingdom Metazoa; phylum Arthropoda; class Insecta; order Coleoptera; family Chrysomelidae; genus Galerucella; species Galerucella calmariensis. The sequence continues at coordinate 943 of CAJUYG010007658.1, read as the reverse complement.
ATTTTAATGCTTAAAGTGTCTAGTTTTCGAATGTACTTTTTGATTTTTAATAAAATCCAATCCTTTTCCAGAAATCAGGGAAATTGATCACACCGGGAAAAACCGGACTTTTTTTTAAATAAATGAATAAACAAATCAATTTTTTATCAAAACGCAAGAAATATTTTAAAAAAAAATTTCTGAGATTATTCAAGACCTTCTAAGGTTCCACAATAAAAAAATTAGGATAAAAGACTATTTATATGAACATATTAATGAAATAGTCTCAAAATATTGGGGAAAAAAACTTTGACCGCTTTTTAAAATATTTTTGTCCCACTTAGCATAATTCGCGCGACCCCTGTATATACGGCACACGTGTGCTTTCACGATCGTTTTTCGGCAAGTCTTTAGCAGCGCTACATGAAAGCGCCGACGAGGAGTGTCTATATACTATGACGACACCGAGCGATTTCCCTTTTCTGGACAGGGTCCATATTAGTACATCTATTTAGAGTAGAAACCCAAACATCAATCATCGAATTTGAATATGTGGAAAAGTTTATTAGGAACCCTGTTAAATAGTGATTGTAGTGAATAAAAGAAAAATTCTCAAATTCGCATATTTAGCCAGATATTAGAGAGAAATCCGTTTTCCAGGGTTTATAAGGACATTTTCCCCCCCTTCTGTAAATTCAATCGCATTGTTTTTTCTCGTTTGCAAATTGAGCCCAAAGTGAAGTCTTCAGCGAATTTTCAGGAGCTTTCGATATTTTCAGGTGTTCAGTTATAAGAATATAATATATATATACAGTGCTTTTCAGATAAAAGTATCCACCTTTAATAACTTTTGTAATACTGGTATTAAAAAAATCCAAAAACACGTCAATTTATGTTGGAAGGGGCAAGCATTATGGTGTACTAAAATGGGTTGTACAACAGTTCAAACTCTTTAATCTTTTTA
>CAJUYG010007657.1:0-10646 GCA_910591675.1 Galerucella calmariensis | reverse complement strand
TTCTCCATAAGATTTTAAATGGTAGTGTTCAAATTCCAGAGGTATTACGTTTAATATGTTTTAATACTAATACTAGAAGAGCTCGTAATACTGAAATATTTAATATTCCATTTCATACCACCAATTATGGGCAAAATGAACCAATCACAAGAATTTTAAAATCTGCCAATGAACATGCTGGTAGTCTGGATTTATTTGGAATATCTACATCAACATTTAAGAAATCAGTTAAGCTTCTAAATATTTAAGCAAATTAAATTAATAATTTGTAATAATTTTTTTTTCTTATATATTACTCATTTATGTATGAACTCTTTATACTGAATGAACTTTATGTTGTGAAAATGGTAAAACCGTAAATAAATAAATAAAAATAAATGACAAATATTTTTTTTCATTGGTGAACCATTTTACCTATTTAAAGTACGTCTCAGCGTGTTTAAATCGAACTTTAAAACACGGGCGTGTTTTAAAGTTACCGTGGAAACATCAACAACTCGAGAAACGAAGTCTAAATCTATGGTCTAAACCATGTCTAAATGACATTTTTTTCATCATTGATCTGACAGGAGTAGTTTGTAACGTCAAAATTTTCATTCGAACAATATTTAACTATGTCAAATTTATAAATTAAAATGGAAAATGCCGTTGGTATTGCTTGAAATATTAATATTTCGATTTTTCAAATCTTAGGAAATGGTATTTAAATTAATACTACTGACATTCACAGAACTCAATAAGGTTGAACTTCCCATCAAAATACAAATTAGTTTATGCTTTTCATCGTTTCCATGACAACGCAATTCAACCATTTTACATCATGCTGCTTCTTGACCCAGAAAATGCATATTTCAACATTTGCTCTACAATTTTTGATACTGGTAGAAACTTAGGATTAACTTACTCACTACAGCCACATCAGAAATTTCCTAAGAAACAGCCCTGGTTTGACTCCTTCTGCTTCCACGAAAAAAAACATTTGGGAATTAAACTTAAGATATGCAAAGCACATCATTTTCTAGAACCCTTTAAAACGGAATACTTAGAAGCTAAAAAGAACTATAAAAAAATTATTTCTAACAAGAAAACTGCATATCACAAAGACGTATTGAGCAAACTTAGTAACACTAAAAACCAGGCTGACTTTTGGAAAACTCTGAAAACCTTTAGGAATGTTACTCCAAGAAACGGTATTGAACTAAAGCAATGGGAACATTTTTATGATAATATGTATCAACCGAAGCACATTTCCGTTACCACATTTTATGACGCCAAGTCACTTTACTTGGACTCACATTTTTCGGTCGATGAAATTTATCAAGCTCTTGAGAGGTGCAAGAACGGCAAAGCCCCTGGCAGAGATGGAATTCCTTATGAGTTTATTAAAAGTTTACCCCAAAACTGGATCTTATATGTATGTAGTTGGTACAATAAAATATTTGAGAGTGAAACAGTACCCTCTGGTTGGCATGAAACTATCCTAACTATGTTACATAAGAAAGGTGCACCTGATGACCCAAACAATTATAGAGGTATTTCACTTGTTAATTGCTTTGCTAAGCTCTTCACCACCATCTTATTGGATCGCTTACATAATTGGTGCGAAGAAAATCGTATTCTGCCGGAATGTCAATTTGGGTTTAGGAAACATCGAAGTTGCGAAGATAATATATTCATCCTAAGCTCAGTCCTACAATTTCACCTTCGATTACCAAAAAGAAAAGTCTTTGCTGTTTTCGTAGATTTCAAGAGAGCGTTTGATAGTATTAACCATAATTTATTATGGCATAAATTATATCAAGCAGGTGTTAGCTCCAAAATAATTCGTCTCATAAAAAATATATACGATCACTCATTTATGTCTATTAAACTAAATGGTCGCTTCAGCAAGAAGTTTGATATAACTGAAGGAGTCCTGCAAGGGGAATCATTGAGTCCCTTGCTATTCTCTTTGTTTATGTCAGATATTGAAGTTTACTTTAGATCTGCTGGGCACACTGGAATTAATATAGATGGACGAAACGACGTGTTACTTCTTCTATACGCCGATGATATAGTAATATTAGGCGATTCCCCAATAGATATTAGCCGGAAATTGAAAACGTTAGAATCCTATTCCAGCTCGATGAGAATGGAAGTAAACATACAAAAAACTAAACTGATGATATTTAGTAAAGGTGGATATAACAACAACTATAAACTAAATTTTAAATATAATAACGAACCTTTGGAGGTAGTAAAACATTTCACATATTTGGGTGTTACTTTTTCATCTTCGTCTTTATTTTTAAATATGACTCAGAGGACAGTAACCAAGACTCTCCAATCTACTGGTGCTGTTATGAATATTATGTGTCGGTCTAAACTACATTCTTGGAATGCTCGTATGGAACTTTACAATTCTATCATTTTATCTTCTTTATCATATGGAATTGGAATCTGGGGACTACGATATGCTGATTCACTTGAACAAGTTCAGGTGAACTTTTTTAAAAGGTTGCTGTGTCTGCCTCTTTGCACTCCCAATTATATGGTGAGAGTAGAAACTAAAACCATTAAGTTAAGTTTTCTAATATTCAAATCGGCGTTGTTGTGGTTAAATAGAGTGAAAATCATGGATGATAGTTCATTGACTAAACAATGCTTCTTGAGGTTACAAGCCATCAACAGTCACAATGTGAAGTATAGTTTTCTGGGTCAAGTTAAGCAGTACTTCGACTATGCCGGTTGTGATAATCTGTGGTTAGAATTCTTGCACAATAACTCCAATAAACTTTTAAATAACATATTACAATCATATAAAAATAAATTAATAGCACAGGATCAACAAAGAATAATAAACTCCTCGTATCCTTTGATATACAAACATTTAATTTTGTCTAAAAATAATTGTTATTTGCAAAGATCTTGCCCAATATATATAATTAGAATAATATCCCAAATTAGACTATGTAGCTCCAAAACTCTAAAAATCTATTATCGAGGTATAAAATACACAGTAGATATGACTGCAACTTGTAGTCTTTGTAACTTGCATGAGACCGAGACATTAATGCACTTATTTACAGAATGTCCAATATACAATGAACTTAGAGGAGATAGCATATGTTCAGAATTGAAGACATTTGGCGAATTAATATATATTTTTAACACCACTGATTTCTTTAAATTAACTAAAGTTGTGAATTATCTTCTCAATATTTTGAAGCTGAGGGCCTTTGTACTAGAAGAATGAGATATTTACCGTGTTTAAACTTTTTTTTTCTTGTTAAATTAAGTATATTTTAATTAGTTTTTTCCTACTTTATTATTGTTGTTTCGTTTTCGCACTGTGGTATGTGAAGACCGAACTTCTTGTAATAAGAATTGTAAATTCTTTTAATGCAATAAAATTTATCTATCTATCTATCATCTAACTCAATAAGGTTGCACTTCCATCAAAATACAAATAAGTTTATGTTTTTCTCATTTCTATCACAACGCAAGGTATACATCATATACATCACGAATTCAACAATTTGACATTTAGTTCTTATTTCCATCTATGATTTCCATTTCTTGTTGTTGTAGTAGTTATAGACCAGTATTTATAATTTCAAAGTGCACCAATAAAAAAAAATAGCGTAAAGTATTCGTGGATAACTGGTCTTTAAAACACTTGCTCTATTTCGAGCACTCCGGCTTCGCCGTCGTGCTCGAAAAATCGCGCGTGTTTCAAAGACCTTAATATCCACTTATACTTTAATATACTATTCTCTTTAATAGCAAAGCTTAAACACTAAATATTTTGTAATATTTGCTAATACAAAATTACGGATTTATTTTTATAATAAGGATATTATAATAACAAGTACATTAAGCAAGAAAACACAAAAAATGAACAGACTAATGAGAAAAATATAAAGCATAAAGTTGGGTTTGTTCGCATTTTTTTGGAAATCTTAGCTGATGTGTACTGAAATTACGTTACTGGCCAACGTTTGGAGCGCGGGAGTGGGAAGATATTTTATACTCAATCTTTCGATACTGACTGTCTCTGAGACAGTGTGTTTAAGTGTGTTAGTTTTTGAGGATTAAGGGCCAGAGAATTTTGTTTTTCATTCAGTCTCATGTCTTCCAAAAGTATCAATAATATTATAAAAGTGGTTTCATAATGCCCGTGTGTTGTTCTGTGATGGGTTGTTACAGCAAGGTGGGGAAACCAGAAATATCCTTTTATCGTTTTCCCAAAGACGTTGAGAGGTGGGTATTAAATTAGTTATTATCAAATATGGAAGTCAATTTTGTTTATCCAATTCAGTAGATGGAATGAACGTTTTAAAAAAATTGTAACAAAGATATATGATAATAAATGAGTATATTTAATTTGATTCGTAAACATAATTTATGAGAGTGGCGTCCGTTTGGGACAGCATCTTGAATCAATTGAAACATCTTATATATTTTATTCTGTAATCTTTGGTGCATAATAATCTTATTGCTATATTTATTTGAAAAATATAAAAATATGCCTAAATACACGGAAAAACATCAGCATTTTTAAGGCTCTCAAGTATTTTCAGCAAGAAAAAGAAGCTGGTAATTGAAACATGTTTCCTACTATCAATATTCAGAATATTTCTTTAATAAGTTATAAAAGAGTTTAACATTGTTTTCTTTATTGGTATCGTAAAATGAACCTTTCAAGTCCACTTGGATTATCTGCTGAAGTTTATTGCTGCCGTTTTATCTACCAAATCCAAAATAAAAGCGATTGAATGCCTTTTACTCAAACCTATTTTGGATATTCGTAGCATAATCTCGAAGACGAGGTTTTTTTACAGGCCTCTCGTTATTACGTATTTATTTCATTCTCTCATTTTATAACCTTTTACAGTATTAATCCCTTAATAATCTTTGGTAGAGATAATGAGGTAAACAAGTTTAATGTCTATAAAAAAAATACTATTTATTTTGAAAATTTGATATCGGCGGCCCTAGTGTGGCTAGATCCGTAAAAACACAATTTACTGAAAAAAGTTTTATGTAAAATGTACTTTAATGGAGATTTAAGCACTCCTAAGCTTGAATATTTCCATGTAAGCTACACATTCGAAGAATGATAGGCGACAAAACGAATTATTCAAATTGGTACAATATTTCCAAGAGAGAAAACGGTTTATAACCGGAAACGTTCAAATTCGTTAGGCTTTAAAATATTCCGCTGGCTTAGAGAAAAGTCCAAAAATACGGAAAAACGAAAATGAATAATTTGCGGCTTCAAATTTCGTTCTTGGGATATTTTGAAGGAAAGAAAGCTTGCCTAAGACTTATTTTCAACATTGTTGATTTTAGGGAAAAGAAAAGAGAGAAAAGTACTCTATAATATTGCTTACAAACAAGTGGTTTTAAATAAAGAAGAATTTACAGGGAGGTTGTTTTATTTCGTATCAATTTTGGAAGTGTTCCTCATATTTCTTTAGTAAACTAACTATATACTACATTCTTTTCATCTGAGTTCATAAATGTAATCTTCCATGAATGTCTTCTTGCTCTAGTTGGTCTAGGTCTGGGTATAGTATCCACTTCGAACAGTTGATGGTCAACAAAACAACTGGGAGGTGTTGCAGCATCGTGAACACTAGTCCTTGGATTTTGAATAACAGTGGACCTTTTTGTGATTTGTTCATTATTTATTATTATTATCATTATTATTATTATTACATGATAAGGGCAGAGGATCAAGTCCTATTTTGCCCATAATAATTTACAGAATATAAATAAAACAGTAACTGACACTACACTAAGCCTAAAAAAACTACAGATCGAAAATATAGGAGTCTATTTGATTTTTGAAACTATTAACATTTTCCGAGCTAATTATTTGCTGAGGAAGACCATTCCAAATATCGAAAATTCTGTTACTTAAAAAGTTTTGCCTATAAAGAGTTCTAAAAGGCTCTTTCTTCAGTTTTAAGGAGTGCCCACGAAGACGGTCGTCTAAATTGAAAGGGCAAACTGCTTGAAGGTCGCCGAAGTTGAATTTCAAAATTCGGAAGGAAAGAATAAGGTCACCTTGGAGACGTCTTTCTTCAAATGTTGTAAGATTTGCCATGGTTAATCTCTCTTCGTACGTAGGTCTAACACGGCCAAAAGACAATCTAGTTGCGCATCTTTGCACTCTTTCTAGCATTTCACGATCTCGAGCTAAATCTGGATACCACGAAGGCCCGGCGTATTCAAGTATGGGTCGGACATAGGTCTTGTAAAGTTTGCAATATCTTTCGAAAGAAGCTTTAGAGAAAGTTATTTGTATTAGGAACAGTTTAGAGTTCGCGCGTTTACAAATATGAGTAATATGATCACTCCACGTAAGTTTCGAGTTTACTAATAAACCAAGGTCGGTTTGTGATGATACCGTGTTTAATGTCTGTCCAATGATGGAATAAGAGTTTTGCGGGTTATTGTTTCCGATGTGTAACACGACACACTTATGAATCTTCAGAGGCATCAACCAATCGGAACACCATTCTTGTAGTTTATCAAGATCATTCTGCAAACTTAAATAACTGATGTTGGGATTTCCGTAAAGTTTTATGTCGTCAGCATAAGCCGAAATTGAGCTTGACAGACAGTATCGAAGATCACTGGAATATGCGATGAAAAGTAGGGGTCCAAGAACGGAACCTTGTGGAATACCGCTAGTTACGGGTCTTTTCTGGGAGAATTCTTGTTCAACTCTGACTTTGAAGAACCGGTTTGTTAGGAAGTCTGAAAACAATTTGTTGAGAGTACCTCTTATGCCAATATGACCGAGCTTTTTTAGAATTCTACGTTTTGGCACTATATCAAAGGCTTTCGAAAAGTCAAGGTGAATTATGTCTGTCATCGAGTTCTTTAGATCAATCGTTGGTACAGTGTGTGAAACCATGTTGGAAGGTCGGGATTACATTTTCCCGCAACAAAAATTCGACCATTTGGTCGGCAACAATGGATTCCATTACTTTGGAGATAATGGGTAAGAGGCTTATCGGACGGTAATTGTTTGGATCGAATTTGTTGCCTTTTTTAAATACTGGGGTGACTGATGCTAATTTCCAGGTGGGCGGAATACAGCCTTCCGAAAACGAGGAGTTCATTATTATGGACAGCGGATATAATAGTGTGTGAGCACAATTTTTAAGGAAGAATGCAGGCAATCTATCTAGACCTGGGGAGGAATCGGTTTTAAGATGTAACAGGCGTTCCAGAATTTGGTTTTGAGAAAAGGTGATATTGTGAAGTGTTGCTTCGATACGAGGTCCTAACAAGGCTGGTAGTGCATCATCGGGTGGTTCGTTTGTAAAAACACTAGCGAAAGACAAAGCAAGAATTTCAGCTGTTTCGTAATCAGAGCAGATGCTTTCATCTTCTTGTTGTAAAGATGGGGTGGCAACTTTTGAGGAAAGCGATGTGCGAATGTATTTATAAAACTTTTTGCTGCTACCACTGTTGATAATGTTTTTTTCATAGCTTTGTCTAGAGGCAGATAATTGCTGTTTCAGTCTTATCAATTGTCCGTAGATCTTGAGTGGACGGAGGAGAGTATTCTTCTAAAAACTTGTAGAGTGTTATAATCATGAGAAAGTGCTAGATATCCCAAAGTTTTGGTGGTTTCTCTTCCATCAGAAGACTTCACCGGTGCACGCGAATTTCTGTAAGGTTCCTTAATGACCAATATAATACACTTGAGCTCCCGTCCGACACACAGGTATTTTTATCCCGCACTCGAATTGCCGTCCAGTTTATTTAATCTGTTCTGTTATCGGGACTGTTCTAAAAGTTTACCCTGGCGGGGTTAGGTTAGGTGTCTTATTATAGGCGAAAAAAGGCTAGACTCCAGCGCCTCTACCGGTCACTTTTTCGTCCTCCACTGGGTCATTGATAGTTTGTTTACATTTGTTTTCATATGACATAGCGTAGGAGTTTCCTGAATTTTAGGTGTTACATTTTTCGTTTTTTAAGTGTGTTAAAGTATTTTGTTAGTATTGGTGTTTTGATGGATGTTGTGTTAAGTATTTAGTGTGTCGTGTTAGATAAATTCATTTAACATTTTTATTGATAGTGTATAGTTTTAGGTCTGTTTGCAAAGGTATGTTTACCCTATCTACTACATTAACCTAAAAACATAATACTATTTTTTTGACTTGCAGATGAGTGAAATTAGGCTGAGTATTGTGGATTACATGAAGTATTTAGAAGGGACCGAAAATTAAAAATGCGTTTACGAAGGTGCACACGTTTTAAATGCTGGACATCTAATATTAGCGGGTAAAACGAAATCCACAACAACAGTAGTTAATATTATTGCCTTGTGCCTTCAGTCATCGGCATTGGAGAAGGAAACCCATAAAATCGAGGGACGATTTAAAATAGATAATGAGAGGGCACACATTGAACTATAAAAAAAAAATCGATTTTTTCCCCTTATTTTATACATATTTCTTTTTTCTGCTTTGTGTTTTTTGTTTTAGGGAGGATATACAAAGTTTGGAAAATATTTCACAAACACAGTTAAAATGTGCTTGGTCAACCCAAAAAGTAATTATCAGGGAAGAAGAATACAAACCAGTACCTGTGAAAGAAATGCCTTGTTTGGCGAATAAAGTTCCATCATGCAATATCGAAATTAACAGCTCTGAAGTATTAAACTTTTTTGAGCTAACTTACCTGAATCAGCGATTTCAAAACGTAGGTATAAGTGTGAAGTTTTATATTTTGCAGATTTTAACCAAATCTATTTTAGAGCTGGTAGAAGATATTTTACTGATATGGATATTTTGGAGGAAGTTAATACAGGTAGGTATATAAGCAAAATACTGGACAAAGCTTCACAATCAATTGTAATGATGGAGATATTTCCAAAGAAAGTTACTTTAAAAAATTGTTGCAATGAAATGTTTCAATCATTGTGTTCCGAAGATAATGATTCGATAATGAAAGCATCACAAAATAGTACAGAATGGTTGAAATATAGAAAATTCAGAATTATTATATTATTTTATATTTTAGTAGCTACCAAGACTATGGCCGAGGCTGTAAAAACTGCCAAGTACTTGATCCAAGAAAATGGTAAATATAAATTAAAAAAAAAAACATCAATACCTATGCTGGTGAAGTATACAAGGGGGCATTCTCATATTCATTCACATTATTCAGATATGTAGTTCATTGTTAATAATTATCCACAGTATAGTTCATTTATATTATTCATATGACAGGCTTAAGTACAGCCCTAGTCATAAAGTGTAAGTAGTTAAGTTATACAATAAAACATCATACCAGTGAATCATGTAGTTTTAATATAACGATTTAAGTTGCTCACAAAGGACCCTAACATACAACACCTGGAGATCCTGACATACAATACAATGGTAACCTATCTTAAAATTTATTTGAGCACATTCTAAATTTTAATGAGTGATTCTCAACTGTAATTATCCGATCACAGAAAGTAGACACTTTAGGGAGTATTCACTTGCACTTGAAAATCTTTGAAAGTTTTGGGCCCATTATAATCTGGCTGCTCCTGAAGAAGCTGCAATAGTTCTTGAGAAGCAGTTGAAGGTGTATCAGGGTCGATTTTTTCACAATAAGAACATTCTTCATCAGCAACAAGTACTTACTTCTTTGTCCCAACCTTTTAGTTCTACTACTAGAACATCCGGGTTGTTCCTTTGAAGTACTAGATCCAACAGGAAGGTTTATGGAAGGCACATCAGTCTCTTTTTCAAAAACCTTTTTTTTTTTGGAATTGAAATCTGTAAACAATTATCCCCATTAACATAACCTAAAATCGCATAGTGTAGTTCGTGCTTACCTCGATGAAAATAATCATCATCTATAAAATGCAGGGAGCATACTTTCATATTCCTTGTAACTGGTTTACCAATTTTTAGTTTTCCTAATTTAGTTTCTACCAAAACACGTTGTCCTTTTTGGGGAAATGTATGAAAACTAAGTTCTTTATTCACTCTTACCCAAGAGGAACGCAACAGTGATGGTTCATTTTGATATATTAAACAATTTCTTATCAATATGCGACTTTAAAACATCAACTACAAGCAGAAACCGTAAAATCAACGTATGAATCACATATGTAAACAAAACATTAATGGCCCACTGGAAGGTTACAAAATAAAACTGTAGGTGGCGTATCGCTTATTTTGTCTTGCCTATTCCTGAAATAAATGTACAAATACCTTTACCATTCAATTTATTTCATATTTCCTTACTCTCCTTAATTTTGTGTTTATCTTGTTGCGCGCAATTCGGCTCCTAATTTTGGTGTTCTTACTCGTATTCACCGCTGCGTGCAACTCATCCCTGCCCAAATAAACACCTTTCAAACAGGTCAGTTTTCATCCTGACGAGAACTCGAGTGACAGCTCAACTAACCCTAATTATGACACAGGTAGAGTGGTTATTCTGACGGGAATTCGTGTGCGTCCGACTTCACATGAACAAGCTCTACTTTTTCAAGTTGCTTGTCTGATTAAAATTTTTCATTGAAACTGGACCAGTAACAAGTCGAAAAAAAAACTCTACTTATTGAGCGTCTCGGATTCTTTCGTTAGTGGTTGTGCATAGTAATGATAAGATAGAGTGGAGAGCTTCAGGCAGTACTT
>CAJUYG010007656.1:0-10648 GCA_910591675.1 Galerucella calmariensis | reverse complement strand
GAAATCGGTGATGGGGATATAACTGAAGAACAATCAGGCAATACAAGTTTGTCTTGAGTAAGGTTTCCACCCTGATTTCCACAAACCATACCACTGGTAGAATATACATCTGTATTATTATCTGACACATCATTATTGGTTACATTAGTTGCATCAGGTCTTATTGAATCAGCATGCATGAATTTAATATTTGAACCGACCTGTACTAAATAAGTACAAAAACTTAAAAATTTTACGACTTTTCCTTTTTGCCACTGTTTGATTTTTTCGTTTTTAACATATACTGATTCATTAAGTTTATATAACCTTTTTACTCTAGGTACATCTACAGAACTTCCTTTGGTATGTTTACTATGGCCAGAGGGTTTTAGAAGATCAAATCTGGTTCTTGGTTTTATTTTTAATAACATTTCAGAAGGAGACATACTTGTAGACGTTGTAGCACTTGGTGTTTTGTTATGTTCTCTTTTTCCGGAAATAACGACTTTTTGAGTTCTTTCTTTACAATCTGAACTCCTCTTTCAGCAAAACCGTTGCTAGGTGGATGTCCTGGTGGTGATTTAATCGGCTTAATGCCATTAGCTTGACAAAAAGACACAAAATCTACTGAGTTAAATGGTGGTCCTCCATCCGACACCAACTCTACTGGCAACCCAAAAATTGAAAATATATCTTTCAACTTAGTAATGGTCTCAGAAGCGTTTGTTCCATTATTCATGAGCTTAACTTCTAACCACTTTGATTTTTGATCAAAGACAAGAAAAAATGTAAAATCAAATAATTTTAAAAAATCTATAAATACTCTAAAGAAGTTATGTGGCGCTTGTGGCCAGGATAAGAGAGGATTGCTATTAGTAAAATTCTGATATTGTTGACAGATCTCACAGGTTGATATACATTTTTCAATATCACTATTTATTTTTAGCCACCAACAATAAGACCTGATCAACATTTTAGTGCGTACAATTCCGGTGTGTTGTTCATGAAATAGATTGAGTACTTCTTGCCTACTGAGTTGGAATTACTACCCTATTACCTAATAGTACACAACCGGTTTCAATGGACAACTCATTTCGATGTGCAAAATATGGTTTCATCCTTTCATCTTGTACGTTGCTTGGCCATCCGGACAGAATGAAATCTTTAAGTTTAAGAAACACTAAATCTTTGTTAGTAGTCTTTTTTATGTCGTCAGCGTTTAGAGGAATTTCATTCACTAGGCTGAATGAATAAATAAAATATGGGATTTCAGTCTGACCAGGCAGAGGTAATCGTGTCAATCCATCTGCATTGCTTATGGCACTACCTTTTTTATAAATAATATCATACTGATATCCAGACAGAATTATTGCCCATCGAGTAATCCTTGATGCAGCTGTAATTGGAATCTGTTTATTTTTAGCAGAAATGAACTGTAAAGGTTGGTGGTCTGAAATAAGATTGAATTTGCGTCCATACAAGTATTTATGGAACTTTTCCACAACAAAGATCAATGCTAAGGCTTCACGTTCTAAATTGCTGTACTTTTGTTCAGTAGGACTTGAGGTGCTTGAAGCAAACATTACTGGACGTTCTACGTCATCTACTATGTGACTCAGTACTGCACCTACTCCATAGCTACTCGAATCGCAAGTGACAAAAATATTTAAATCAGGATTATAGTGTGTTAAGACAGAATCGGAAGTTATTAGGTCTTCACTCAACTGAAAAATATCTTCGCATTCATCTGTCCATTCTCTAGAAAAATCAGTTTCATTATTACAAAGATTATACAAAGGTTTTAGCTTGGTAGACAGCATAGGGATGAATTTAATATAGTAATTCAAAAGTCCCAGGTACGATTTTAATTTTGTAATGTTTTTTGGAGATCTGGCAGATTTAATAGCTTGAATTTTCTCCTCAGTAGGATGAATTCCCTCAAAATCAATTTTGTTGCCCAGAAATTCCACCCTGGTATTAAAAAATAAACATTTTTTTGTATTAATCTGGACATTATATTGATCAAGTCTATTCAGTACATCTCTTACGATGTCGTAACACTCCAGTAAGGAGGATCCAAAACACAAAATATCATCTAAATAACGTTTTGTGTTTCTAAGTCCAGATAAAATGCTGTCCATCACAGTTTGAAAAATCCCAGGAGCAGAACTGATCCCGTGAGTTAATCTTTTATAAGCAAATAGCCCGATATGTGTATTGGTAACTAAAATCTCCTGTGACTTTTCACTTATTTCTAGTTGTTGGTAGGCTCCTTTCAAATCGATGACACAAAAATACTTGTTCCCACTCAGACAAGCAAATAAATCATCTGGACGAGGCAATGCACAATGATCTGCATCCAGGACAGGGTTTGAGGTTTTCTTAAAATCAACACATATTCTGATATCTGACGAATTTTTCTTAGGTACTACTACAATGGGACTTGCCCAGTTACTAAAGCTTACTTTTTTCAGAATTCTAGAACTACACATTTTGTTAATCTCAGATTCTACCCTAGATTTCATCGCATAAGGCATGTCATAGGCCCTGTGAAATACAGGTTGTGCACACTCTTTAAGTTTCAAATCAATTTAAAAATTTTTTATGCTGGACTCAGCTTTCTCAAAAAATAAATTTTTGAAATCCTTTTTTAGTGAAGACCATAACTTTTTGATTTTTGACTGAATCTCCGACTCTGACTCATCTATTGTTAATTTTGACGCTTTTTGGATATAACCTGACTTGTTCGGAACAACTTCAACATTGTATATCGAATTGTTTTTTGACTCTAAAAACTGACTTTTTATAATTTCAGATTTTTCTGATAAGACTGAAACATTTATATTTTCATTCACTACTTGCTGACATGATTTACTTGACTGATAAGGATTACTCGACTGACAACACTGTGACATGGACTGAGGAGTATTCTCTGACATTTTTTGATTATTCATTAATAAATTTTGACGCCAACTTGGATTAAGCACGTTTAGCCAGTTTCGACCAAGCAATGGTGTAAATCTATTATTACTTTCTAGAATAACTAGAGGTAAGTTAACAATATTTTCCTTATACTTTACAAAAACATCTGTCTCCCCTATAATCTTAACACCATCACCTGTCAAAACTCTTAGATCATACTTTACATCAAATAAGTTCAAATCTTACAACTTTTCGTGATAATCATCAAAATGCATAACTGACCTGCATGCACCACTGTTTATCTCAAATTTAATTGGTTTACCTTCAAGGTGTAGTGTTACCTTCGCAGCTTTTGCCCTCGACTCATCTTTTATGGCTGACAAAAATCCCAACTGAAAATCATCCTCTGAACTGGAAGCCTCATCTGCCTCTTGTTCTTCCAAAGCATGTACATCGACTTTCTTACATACCCTGCTGGTATGCCCTTTGGATTTGCATTTGAAGCACTCCCAATCCTTTGCTGGACACTGGTTTGGATCATGCCTCTGGACCCCACAACGAAAACACATTTTATCTCTCGATTTTACTGAATACTCACTTTTTTTGTATTGACTATTATTTATCTTTGACTTAGTTTTAACCCTTGACGCCCTTGACATTTTTGTTGACAACTTGTCAATACTTTCCGAGATACCACTGACACCACTTTCTGTCATAGACCTTACTTGACCTTCTGCAAGTTCCATAGCAAGAGCTTCTGACACCGCCTTGGAAAAATCGAGTTTGTCTATCGACAAAAGCTTCTTCTTTATTGCCTGAGATTTGATGCTGCACACAAACTTGTCTCTCCATGCTTCTTGTAAAAAGGCACCAAAATCACAATATAAAGACAAGCTTTTTAGACGCTTCACATAGCTTTTGATATCTTCTCCTTGATCCTGCACGGCATTCCAAAATTTGTAACGTTCTGCAATCTGCAATCTTTTTTGACTAAAATGCTCAATCAGTTTTGCCTTTAATTCATCGTAAGACTTTGATGATGGCAAGTCAGGGGTGAGAATATCTTTCAAAGTACTGTATGCTTCGCTTCCAATTAAAGTAAGTAGCATACATACCTTCATTCTAGACTCTACGACATTGCAAACAAACAATAATTGTTCTAGCCTCTCTATATATAAGTTGTAATATCCCCTGTTTTCGGATCAAACTGCTCAATATTACCAATTATATTGGCCATTTTTGTAGACTTATTGACAATTTTTTTGTTCAGACTTCAGGTGACAAACTGCTATTGGATTCGACGACTGTATGACACGTGGGTGCTACGCTGCTCGTCGCCAAATACTGTTGTGTATTCATATTAAAAGACTTATGCTCTTAGACGAAAAACATTGATTCTCCTTCACAAATACACATATAACATAACTGTTGACAGGACATGAGAAAACTATTAATTATATATGTCATACCTAATGACAGAACTAACAAGGTTCGTTTACATCACAACAGAGGTGTGAACAACAAACTAACCTATATATGTTTCCATGGGTGAAGTGTGAGATTTTTATATAATTTCAAGTCATTTAGGTTGGAATTGATATATTTAGACGCTATTTTATAAACAATTATTGTGTCAAATAAACTTCAAATCTAAAAATGCAGCGGATTGGAAGAGGTAATAATGAGATAAGATCACGCAAAATGTGCTCAGTTCCTCAATGCTCATCATATGGTACTTCGGATATTTCTCTACATAAATTCCCTTTGAATCCCAAGGCAGCTAAAAAATGGCAGATACTCTTGAAGATAGGAAAGCCTATCTCAAAGTATATGCTTGTTTGCAGCAAGCACTTTCTGAAAGATGGTTTTTTGTTTCGTAAGTTAAACAATTTTCCACGTACCTAACTGTAACTTTCACAATCAAATTCTCTTCACTTTGATTTATATCTTTTTATTATTCAATAGATAGTTACCTCGACAACACAGAGGAAGCGTTTCCTAGCCAGAACCTTCCAGTGACTAATTATCAACATAAAAAAAATTCAGGATAGAAGTGGCCAACATTGGCAAGGAAGAACTCTTAACATTTACTTTCATTGCATATTTGATTTATTTCAGGCTAAGACAAAAATCAAATGAAATGGAGTTGGAGCAGCATTCAGATGGGAATGAGCAAGTGGAGTTACAGTTATCACGAAAACATGATGATACTCTACATTCCCAACATGATTATGTGATGAATCCTGGTAAAACAAGTTCAACTATACATCCAAAAACCTCCTATCGTACTCCACTTACCCATGTGTTCAATGAGGATAAATCTACACAAACTGACTTCTGTGATTTCTTTGAACTTCCACAAATTCTCAATACAGATGAAAAGCTTGGCCATTTCACAGGTAATATATATATATATATATATATATATATATATATATATATATATATATGTTCCTCTAATGTAGTTTGGTGGAACCAAATATCGCGAGTATTGGATTGTAGTAGCACCTTCTGGATGTTGGTGAGGCCAGGCTGGATAATAGTGGTACCGAAATATATTTTACTTGATATTCGGTAGGCGTGGTTAAACAATATCGACAATTTAATGAGGTGGAGCTAATGGTAATATTTCGATTAGTACTGCTACTAGTCACTAGGTTTGGACTGATCGAACCAGTTTTGCCTTTGGTCGTTAAAATCAAACAAACTGTAGTTATCGTATATAATCATCAGGACAAAATGTGCTAATTTTACAAATAATCCATTTTTACCTATGCAGTTGATTTTTTTATAACGTTTCGTGAGTTAAGGCTAGGCGATATTATTGTAATGATTTGAATGTTAAAATCAGCTGTTCTATTCCATTCAATTACGCCAGGTTTTTGGAATATGTTTAATGTTTGATACGCAAACCATTCGCAAATATTATAATAAATTATTATTGTCAGGTATTACTATAGTGAACATTTATTAATAAGTAGCGATAACAGGATAGTAACCCAGTTATTAATCTTAATCTGATGATAAACTTTCATTATCAATAATATAATATACAGAGTGTTTGATTAATAATTGGAAATATTTTAACTGATGAAACTTGTGCTTTAATTATTATGATTTGACCTAAATTACTTAATTAAATGGGGCTCCTTACTGAGTTACAGGGTGTAGTTGGCTTTGGTCTGAATAAATTCATCAATCCAATCTAGTGGGATTCCGTCATTGTTGTTAGTTGTTATTGTCATTGATGCTTCTGATTGTTGTGAAATTTGAAATTTGATTAAGACAAAATGCGCGGCATAACAGCTTTATTATTGTTCAAATGTAAAATATAATTTGTATTTATGTGGATGAAGATTAATCTTGTGTTGCTACTGCTCGAAGATATTGAGAAATGTATCCAAAGCTCATCTCAGTTCATTAACATTTTCAGTCGATTAGGTGATACCTAGAAGTAATTTGGGTAGACCTAGAATATCAATTATTGGTCAGTAAGGTGATATTTTAGTATGAGCAGCTAATAATCCTAAGCTAAGCACTCTGCATTTATCTGCAAAAACTGGAGTTCTCTTCTGTTTTCTAGTGTTGGAAAAAAAATTACGACCTTACGCTCGGTGGATGATAATTGAACGAAATGAAATTCACGATTTCATTGGACAACTATACTAACGAGGCCACTTTTACACGCGAAGGAGTTTTCAACTGGATAAATAGCCTCAGCTGGAATATTGAAAATTCTCAATAATTCCAACAATCATATATTATTATCAACATAAATTTAAAATTAATGTATGGTGCGTTATATTTGGAAAAAATTTCATGGGTCCTTTTCAATTACCAGTCAATTTGAGTGGTTTATGGGGTATATGAAAGCATCGGTATACTCACAAGGAGTAAATAATCGTCAGGAACTATGAGAGCAAATGAAACTCAGCTAGTGTTATTGCCAATTAGCCTAACATATTTTTTCGAGTTAGAAGATCAATTAGATGGATAAATTATTGATTTCCATAGAAATTGGAAATGACGAGCTGCATGATAATTTCTACCAAGCATTTTTGGATCATTCAGGTATATATCCAGTTAACCAGAATAGACAAGAGGATTATGAATCTTTAAATACATCCAGAACAAGCTGTGAATATTACACACCGCTAGGTGTAACTCATGAAAATGGAAGTTACAATTGACAAGCTTCTACCAGTGCTAGTAACTTATGTCAATCGCAGTGAAGGGAAATACATTCAGAAATGGAGTACTTGGGTGACCTGATCTATGACCATTTAGCGGCGCCTGTCAGTGATGTAGAAGACCAATCTGCTTTGTATTGCAATCGGTCTACTTATACATTTGATGATTCAAATCACAATCAGACAGAATTTGAGAATCCCTCTGCAAGTGTTAATGATATACCTTGTACAGATTCAAATGTTTCTGATAATTTTGGTAACATGAGTGAATCTGTTAATGATAATAAGGAAAGTTCTACTATTAGACTATGAGCCCATGAGGAAAAAAGTTTCGCGATTTGAAACAGCAGCGAACCTATTCAGAACGATAGTTTATCATGCCACCATCAGTTTCAGCACTATGACGTACATTTTCTCTTGTGCAGAAAAGCGCAGTGGAAAACTGAACATTTTATTTTCCACCTCCTAAAAATGTGATATGAAACTGTACTCCGTTTGTTACATTTGATAGTAGAATCATAGGAGGTCGGTCCAGACTCTATGACGTTCAAAAATAATCGTTCGGAAAATCTAGGAAAATTTTTGAAAACTATCATTTTCTACTCTCTGAAAAGGTGATTTGAAACTGTACGGCATTTGATTATGTAGATTATCCAACATATAAATAAATATTTAACAATATTTTTAAGTATTTAACTGTACAAAAAAAGTTGTGTGAAAAGCCGTGGGAAATTTTTTATTCTCCGAGATTTTCCCACTCAAAAAATATCATCTGAAAATTTACGGCATTTGTTCTACTTTCGTAACATTTCGTAACACGTCAATGTATTTTGTGTTTTTTTTCCTAGATTTTCTGAACGATTATTTTTGAACGCCATATCGTCTGGACCGATATCCTATGATTCTACTATTGAAGGTAACAATCGGCGTACAGTTTCATATCTCGGTTTCAGGGTGTCAAAATGAGTTTTCAAAAATTTTCCTAGAATTTCCTCACGATTATTTATTATTTTCCCCATGGGCTCATAGTCTATATTGGTAAGTATTTTTTTTTCGGTCAATACAGACTAATGTTTTTTCAATAGCAACATAAAGCTTCAAATTAGCAATAATTTAGGCATTTAGTTTTCATGATTTGTCTAAGAATTTGTTTTGGAATAAAACAAAAGAGGCATCCACATGATACACAGCTGTCTTTACTGTGGAATTAAAACAGTAACATTACCGAGACATCTACAAAGAAAACATATAATAGAAGAAGCCGATGTGAAAAAATCCTACGGTTTCGGACCTACAATTACAAATTTTTTGTATCGAACAAAATTCAAACATTCATTTCAAAAAGCAACACATACAGTGTGGAAACCACTTATGGAATAAAAATCTTTATGTCATTATTTTAGAAAATTATAAAAAATGCCGAGAAACGTCAACTTTTGAATTGAGTTGTACATGGTGATTCACGCAAGTATGCCATAGTCGGTGTTGTTTTTTTTTTAATGAAACACCCTGTATAATTGCATATTTTTGAAATCCTCTTAATAAACCGATTCCAACAAACGAAATAATGTATGGTCAATTATGAATTATTCAGGGTGAAATTTTTATTTTTACAGTTAATAAACACACATAAAATACCTGATGTATTTGATTTTAATACATTAAAATAAATGCTCAAAATGTTCTCCACCTAGTTGTTGGCAATAGCACAGTCTCCTATAGAACTCCTCCTTAACTTTGTTTAAAGTTTGAGGTGAAATATTCCGTATTTCTGTAGTTATCCTGTCTTTGAGGTCTACAATGCTAGTTGGTTGTGTTGCATATACTTTGTTCTTGAGATAACCCCACAGAAAAAAATCTAACGCCGTAAGGTCTGGCGATCTAGCTGGCCACTCAATGGTACCTCTTCGTTCAATTCATTTATTGGGGAAGATTTCATCTAAATAAGTTCTTACCATTAAAGTATAATGGGGTGTTGCCCCGTCTTGATGGAACCAAACATTTTCATTCGGTAAGCTAGGATCTATTGCGTTGGGATGTAAGTTTGCCAACGCAGAAATAACTTCATTTCTAAGCATATTTAAATATTTTTCAGCTGTCAAATTTCCATCTATAAATATAGGACCAATAATATGGTCGCCTATGATACCGGCCCAAACGTTCACCTTTTGAGGTTACTGATTATGTGTCTCACGCATCCAATTAGGATTCTTTGCTGACCAATATCTACAGTTCTGTCGGTTTACTTCTCCATTCAAATGTGAATGTTGATTTGTCAGAAAAAAGAATGGTACCAAGAGCTATCTCATTTCTGTTCAGCTTATTCAACAATCTTTCGCAGAAATCCATTCTACGATCTGGATCGTCTTCTGTTAACTCCTGCACGAAAGTTAATTGGTAGGGATGAAGTTTTTCTTTATGAAGACATCTTAGAACAGTTGTATAACTAACATTATTTTCACGGGCAATTTGACGTGTACTTGAAGTTGGATTCTCTTCGATAGTTAACAAAATATCCACTTTCACATCATCTTCAACGAAGTGTGGTTTTCTTTTCAATGGTTTGACATGTCCAAGTTCTCTGAATTGTGCATGAATTTTAGACACAGTACTTTGTGAAATATTAGGCAATTCGGGATCCCTGTGATTAAATAAGTTTGCCACTTCAACTTGACTTCTGCAGTTATCCCCGTACCCGATCATCATGAAAATCTCAATTCGGTGAGTCTCAGTTAAATATTTCATTGTTATGTCGACAAGGAAAGAGTGTTTGACAAAGATTTCACTTTTTCAGTATAAACTGTCAACACATCAACAACTGACAGAATATAAAACAATCCACATTACTTACCGATTCAAAACAATCCACATTATTTACCGATTTTGTCCAATTATTGGCGTTTTTAGACAATTTTTAGGTATTTATGATAAAATTCATGGGCGTAGCAGGTTTTGTTCAATATACAAATACGTCTAATAATTAGTTAGTTTAGATTTTTTATAAATTCATATTTACCTAATTTAAAAAAGTACCAACATTTCAAGTGTAATAAATTATTAATTTTAAAATTTCACCCTGTATAATTCATAATTGACCATACATTATTTAGTTTGTTGGAATCGGTTCATTTAGAGGATTTCGAAAATATACAAATATACAGGGTGTTTCGTTAAAAAAAACAGCGACTATGGCATACTTGCGTGAATCACCCTGTACATTTAAATTTATGTTTGCACAACTCAATTCAAAAGTTGACGTGTCTCGGCATTTTTTATGATTCTCTAAACTAATGACATAAAGAATTTTATTCCATAAGTGGTTTCCACACTGTATAATCTGAAAGGACATTTATGAACTAAATTTGATCAAGCTCATTTGATAAAAACGCTTAGAGTACTTTTAAATTTGATTATCAATTGACTGACATTTTTGTCCAACGTTCACAGCGTTCTTAGCAGATTCAAAAACTATGTAATTTGTGTTACCAAAACTATGTAGTTTGTGTTACACAAATTGATTAAATTAGCATTATTATTATTTTAAATAAAAATAAATT
>CAJUYG010007655.1:359-10648 GCA_910591675.1 Galerucella calmariensis | reverse complement strand
GCTCCATACGTTAACATGGGTCTTATTATTGCAGTGTAGATCCAGGTAACTACACGGGGCGACAGACCCCATGTGCGTCCCACTGTCCTCCGACACTGCTCATATGCGACATATGCTCTTTTTGCTCTGCTGTGTGGAAGTGATTATGTGAATATGAAGCAATCTAAATGATAACATAAATGCTAGAGGGCGCTGTTTTATTTTATTTTTAAATATTGTGTTTTCTCGTAACAATTTTGAATGGAAGCAGGTCTTCAAAAAGTAGACTGAATTAGTAATACAACACAGCAAACTGCAAGGCGATATCTCTTTTCTATCCAAAGGAAAATGTCAAATAGCCATTACAAATTAACTACCCTTCCTACCTTATTGAAATATGGGAGCAGATACTTTTTAATGTTCATTTGAAATCCATGCGAGATAGAAGGAAGTACACATCCTAATGACTCACCTAGTATCGTCACAGATTATAAAGAGAACAGATACGAATCCCGGTAAAACATCAAACGATTTTCAGCTCCGTCGTCAATGACCTTGGACCTTTAAGTCGTTTTCTGAATTTCTTACCAAATTGCATTGTTGACTCGGGGATAATATCAATTTCTAGTGCCGGATCTAGTTTTTTTGGAAGTTTCCACTAAATCTTTAAAACTGCGCCATGAATCAAAACAATAATCATAATCGAATATATATTTATGTATTTATTTAATACATATATGTACATTCCTATGATTTGTTATAAATAGTCATTACTCTTGGGAGATTAATTAATAAATACATTTTTAGATAACACAAATAATTACAAAAATCAACCAAATTTTAAAGTACAAATAATTCTTAACTTATTTATTATCAAAGGGAATACAATATACACCATTTTGATAATAATTTGTAGCACCAAAGTTAATATCAAAAACTTTAAAATTTCTTTTATCATAGGCCGGGATATTAAATTAAATACTCTCATCCCTTGGAAATCGAAAGAACTTTATTTTTCTTTCCGGATAAAATTTATTTGGACAGTCTCTATATGAACAATACACTCCGCCGTGATGTTTATCCATTTTATAAGAATAATAATCTATACCACTATATTTTTATAGTTAATATTACCACAACGCACAATCGATTAGTTAAAGAACACAATTAATATCGCCGATTGAACACCTTCAAACAATGAAGCAAACAAAAATGGCGTTATGAATTTTGAGAAAAGACTACAAGTGATTTTGAGCATGTTTTGACGTTTTGATTATGTTAGGTTAGGTTCGCCGTCACCGTTATTGTGCATGGTTGCCAAGGATGTGGTTTATGAAAATAGTTATTTATGATATGAGTGTTAAAAGTGAGGTTTTATTTTGTGAGTGAAAACGTTTGTGAAATGAGCGGAGCGAATTGAACAATTTCACGAACAAAATAAAATCACTTTTAACACAAATACCATACAATGTTTTTTGTACAACTTCCCTATTTTGATAATGAAACGAGCGAATTTGCAATGACAATAAATTCAAAATGCATTTTAGTATTCAAATAATCAAAAGATTGTTGTGAATGGCAGACGTTTACATAGCAGCGTGCTAAAAATATTTTTAACACTAGTGTTAAAAGTATTTTTAACACGCTGCTATGTAAACAATCGTTTTTAACATTGTTTGCTATCATTAAAAGTGTCACTTTTAATGACAGTTGTACAAAAAAGTATATATTTATGGTATGAATTTTTTACATTTTAATCTTTTTAATTGTATAATTCTTTTAATGTTAATAACATTGATTTAAAACAAGTAATTATCGAATAATTGTATCTGTATAACTATCACACTTAAAAAAATGCTTATAAAATATTTGACCTATGATCGTAAATTGAAGGAAATATTATGCAAATTGACAACCCTGTTGACAAATTTCGCGAAGCAGCCCGAACGGAGTCGACATAAGACGATGGGCATTTAAATGGGTATGTCCACCCATCTCCCTCTCTTTTTACAGTTCTCTGTCAAGCTTTCGTATCTGTTCTCTTTATAATCTGTGATATCGTGTTATTAAATCTTAACAATTTTTGTTGGAAAAATTGTGAATTAAAGGTTCATTACTACCAACTAAGTGTAACGCAACGTCAAAAGAAATTTTTTTATAACATGAAATGGCATAATACTATAAATATGACTCTCTAGATAGAATTTAATTACATTGAAAACCTACATTTCAAACGGATTTGTCTTCAAATACCTAATTGCCCACTGGCTGTTCGTAAAATTTAAATTTTTATGAAAGTCGAAAGGAGATTTAGTGTCTAACGGTATAAACTTTTGATATATTATGCAGCAGTAATCCTCAAAATATGAATAAACTGTACTATATGGACGTGTATAAATTTAACATTTCAAAATATCTATACAGATCATTAATAATTGATTTTTTTAATAAATCTTATATGATATTTTGACTGGTTTTTTTACGTACAGGAAGGCATTTTTTATTCGACCTACTTTTAATATACAAATGGTATGAATGACGCTGAAACCGACAGCCGGAGCTAGCACATATCGAAAACGTCGTTACCCTTTGAATTAGAGAACCATAAGAAGTAATTGTTTCCCAAACAATATTAAATTTCACAAAAAATGGCTATTAGAGTACACAGAAAAAGTTTTGTCAAATTTCTATGATGCGTATAGAAAATAGAACAAGTTTTGTGGTTTACTTCCTTAGTGCCTTAGCTTTGGCTGTCAGTTTTAGGCCCGGTTGTACATTTGAAGCTTAAAATTGAGCTCAACTGAGCTGGGCTTAAAATATAAGCTTAGCTCAACCCTAAGCCTGTTGTACAAACATGGTTCAGTAGCAGCTCTACTAAACCTATATTTGCAAGTGTTGGTAGAACTTCTTTCCAACTGACGCATGCGTATGAAGTAAATTGTTCACAATATGTTTGTCAAATAACCTAACTAATGTCATATTTGCTACCTATTAATTTTACAAGGAATTTCCAACGGTTGCTTTAGAAAGACAAAATCTTTGAATAAACTCCAACATTCAAAGTGATTCATACGCTCTCTATACACTCAAGGTCTTCTCGGGTGTTCTACGATTCCAATAAGTTCCAAAAAATCTTCATCGTCGGTTAAAATATCCATAATTAACTTTGACAAACTTTTAATTTAATATTAAATTAAGTACAGGTTATGTTTGCATACAATTCATTCAAATTTAAGCCACGGAACATGATTACAATTTATGTTCCGTGCTTAAGCTTACATTAAACCTGCCCTCTTGGAGGCTTGAAGGTGTGTAATATGACACTTTCCAGCCTTCATTGACGTTAGTAATGACAGCATTACATATATGGTTGTGATAAATATCCAGTACAGAAAATACATTTTGTCCGATAAAAAATGTTACAACCCCCTCTGTACTTTCCAATTACTTTCAATAAATTTGTTCACTGCCAAAATACACTGTAACTGGTTCGAGGAATTCCTTTTTTATTAATTATCCTTCTAATGTCGATGATATTGCTTTAAATCAATGTCGAATACAGAAGATAAACAATAAAGGACCTTGTGTTGAAAAAAAAAACCTTCATACTACACATAATTACTTCTCATCCTACGTTTAAGACGCTATTTTAACAAATAAATAAATGAATTGATTTGAATGGTATTCGGCATTGAATAATGTTATTTACATTCACACTTTTTCAATTTCAATTAATTATTGCATGGAGAATATTTTTATACTTTTGACTATTAGCAACTTTGTAATAACTTGTATATTTATTATTAACTTTTCGGATTCTATGTTGTACTTAAAATGCATACTTTTCGAGATATTAATATTACAAGATTGGTCGAAAATGTGACGGAGAAGACTACAAAGAAGCGATAGTTAAATCAATTTAAAACACTACCGCTAAAAGGCTACAAACTGGGACCTGGCACTTTCAGGAACACTCCCTTGATAAGTTTAGGGGGAGATGGGACGATGCAGAAGGTTGCAGGCTTGCCAAGGAACTGCTGCAGTATCCTGACAGTAAAGTAGCCAAAAAATACGTGACTATGAACAGACAGAACCTTCGGACAGCCACGGGTATTCTGTCCGGTCACTGCCACCTACGAAAACACCTCTACAAACTGGGTCTGTCTGACACTTCACATTGTAGAGGATGTGAACAGGAAGATGAGACTGTTGAACACATTCTTTGTGAATGTCCGACACTCTCTCAATTTAGGTTTTCTGTATTCGGCGAGTACAGGCTAACACAAGCCAGCATGAGGGAGCTTACTTCGGGCGACGTTATCGCCTACTTCAAACAAGTAGGCTGGATGACGAGCTAGAAGGAAGTCTGAACCTCCTAAACCGCCTGAACCGCCTAAGTGCTGTGGGGTCACCCACCCTTCAAAATCTTACAGATACAGAAGGCTACAAACTAAATATTATAAAGAATTCAATATTGTATTTAAACCCTTCAACAACGTACAGTTTAATTCACACAAGCTGCATGTAATGCCAAACGTAAAATCCTAAGGGACAACCCAAAAAGATAAACGCCAGTGCATCAACTCTTAATAAATGTGAAGTAGTTTCAATGGCTACATTATATGACCGAAAGGACTTCAAAAGAAATTATATCACATTTTGGCGTTTGAATTGAGAAGCAGTTTACTGCAAAATCACTTATATTTCGTATCCGAAATTGAAAATAATAGACGTATCGAGTATAATCCTCTATTTTTGACAAGACAAGGCGGTTATAATAAATAATGTGACAGCAAATGGATTACGCCTTATATTTTAGAGGAAGATATTTGCCAAATAGGCTTATTGAAAAAGTTTATGGAAAAACGAGGCAGTTTTCATTGTACAGAGAATTTCTTACACCAAATCCCTTTTGGAAAAAGAAAAATTCTAAAGGTTGATATAAAAATGTAGCGATTGATTAATGAAATTTTCAAATGGACTAATCGCTCAGACTTGGTAGATAGATTGAAAAACAAGCTCTATTTGAATATAACAGGACACAGCAATTCATCATCAATAAAACCATACTTACAAGTTGACAAAGAGCGATTAGTTTGGTAAAAAAACAATCTTTAAGATTTTCGACAAATTAAAAATCTAGGCGAACAGCCCCAATACTGAAAAAAAATTGCTTGCCGGGTTAATTAGTATTTAAAGATCAGGAATATTAATGATACTTCAAGAGCTGCGTGTATACAAGTATACAATATTCTGTCAAAAGTTCAGTAGCGTGCAAATTTAAGGGGATACAAAAAATAATAGTTCTTTTTTAAATGGGACTGGGACTGTATATTTTCACATTTTTGGGATGGTCTTTTTTTTCTGATTTCAAAAATATATATGTAACCCCTACCTTGTACCGTTTTTCAGTTATGAAATGTTGTAAATCTTATTTTTAGTAATTACTGTAATTTATTGAAGTAAGCTATGAAAATGACAACTAATACTTATTTGATAATTGACATTTAAAATTAAATGGTTCTCAGTAAGAAAGAAAATTCAAAATATATGCCTATACAAAACAGAAAACAAAAATTTATTTAAGAGAATTTATAAATAATAACTCATCAAAGATATTCGAAATGTCCACCATTATTGTAAATGCATAATTGGTAACACCTTCTTATATTATTTATAATAACATTGTAGATGACTCCATTATTTTCATTTAGTTTGTTAATTTCAAGTTGAATCCTTGCTTTAAGCACTTGTATATTATTATTATTAATACAATCTTCCACCTCTCTGTAAACCATTTTAATTACTTTATTAGAAAAATGTCAATTATCAAATAATTATTAGTTGTCATTTTCATAGCTTACTTTAATAAATTATCTTTTTCATATTTACAGTAATTACTAAAACTCAGATTTTCAACATTTCATAACTCAAAAACGTTACAAGGTAGGGGTAACATATTACAGATTTTTGAAATCAGAAAAAAAAAGTCCATTTCAAAAATGTGAAAATATAGACTATCCTATTTAAAAAAGAACTATTACTTTTTGTATCCCCTTAAATACGCACGCTACTGAACTTTTGATAGAATGTTAAGAAAATTCAGCTGTAACCAAACAACTTTTATACGAGACTGTTTTTTCTAAAAGTAATAATGACGATGATAGGGGGTGGGTAATTTATAATGAATAACCCTGTACATTATTATCTCTAACCAGAATTTTGACTTGTTCCCAACTAACAATATATTAATCTTAATCAGGTTATTGAAAATACCCGCTTCTTACAAAGTTTTCAACTGCATTTATAAATACATAATTAATAAAATTCTAATTTTATTCTATCACTACGCCAATGCATTCCGCAACCTTGTACCTAAATAATTTTGTTTAATTTTAAAACAACACATTCGACCACAATCAATGTACATGATTTTATTATGTATTTACCTTGTAGTGTGTGATAATTACCAAGATCTCATCATCATACCGAGATGAATCATATAAATGCAAAATAATTATTGTTCAGATTTCAAGTTGAAACGCAAAAAGGTTACGTATATGGCTCAAAATCACCAAGGTTGTAAATTTCAAGATTGATTTTATGCCAACAAAAAATTCAATATGGACAGGCAAATAAAAAATGTGAATTATAATGTAAATTGTTTTAAAATTCTGGAGCTTTAGTTGCATGCTGAATGTTCTACTCTGTCTATTTCAAACAGATAAGCCGATAAAAGATATTTTATCTACGACCACCTTTAAAATTAGTCATTTACGAACCAAAAAAAAAATGTGTGAAATCACATACGTTGAAATGCGTGCGTAAATGAACAACGCTTTTTATACGGGACTTTCATTATAACACCCAAAAGCTTGCGTAAATGACCAATGCTTTTTAAATGGGGTTTTCATTTTAACACTCTTTTTTAGCTACGTAATTATCGAGTTGCCTTGAATTTAGTCGTTTGTTGTATAAACTTTTGTGCTGTCAGTAAATTTGACAGAAATGTCAGACTTGGTGAAAACATTTTTTGTTATATTTAAAATTTTAATTACACTTATTTTGAATGGAAGAACCTCGAGAAGAAAGCATTTCTTCGGATTGCACACCACCTGAAATTAGAATTCGTTGTGTATATATTTGTTTATAAAAAATTTATTTTCATGTTTAACATTTTTTTTATTTTCTTCATGTGGTCGTAGATAAAGTTTTGTATGACACTTGTGCGTGAAGCACTTCTGCGCACTCGTTGCGAAAAAGGCACTCGCTACGTTCGTGCCTTGCATTTTCGCAACTCGTGCGCAAAAGTATAACTTCACGCACTTGTATTATAAATAACTATTTAAAAACCTTTGAATAATTCCAGAAGAATCAAAAATATATTGATTGACAAGGCGCTTCAGAACTGTCAGTCATGGAACATTAATTTTATATATACAGGAATTATAAAGTCTGTTTGAAGGTCAAAGCATTTGAAATAGGTACCCTTTAATTAAAAAAAAAGGTATCCCATTCAAATATATGTTCATCATGACTCTAATCCACATAATTTAGCACATTTTTATACAGAAACGCCAGCCGGAGGCTGGTGTCGTTTCTTTGCTTACGTAATACTATATATATTTTTTAAAAAGCCATTCAAGGTCTCGTTAGAAAACGCATGTGGATCGAGGAACTAGGTTAAGAACGCGAAAATAAAAAGAAGAATATCACTTTTGCTTGTTTGCGTTGATTGAAATAGAAAATGCAAGTTCAGTTACGGAATAGGCATTGCAATTTCGCTTAATTGCTCTTATTTCTATTACACCTTGCAATACGAGTGATTTTTTATAGATCGGTATACTTATACCAAGGTCGATAGAAAAGTTTTCTTCCAAAATAGTCGCTTTTGTTAGATTTTCAATATACAGTGCGTCCATAAAGTAACGAATAAATTCATTATTAGCTTAATAAACAATAAAATTAGAAATTCTTGAAAAAGGTCGATTTTTGATTTTAATTTACCATTTTTTAAAATTATAATCCAATATGCAAGGTGAACCACCTTTTTGTGATGACGTTATCCCTATTTTTTTAAAATGGTTATGGGATTGAAAATAAGAAGAAATCATTGGTTATGCTGATGCAGATTGGGGTTCTTGTGCTATCGTTAGAATAGTCCCATACTGGATATTCTTTTTCTTTTGCAGAAACACTAATAAGCTGGGAATCAAGAAAACAAAGGAATGTTGCCTTATCTACTGCGGAAGAAGAATTCATGTCAATAACCGAAGCTTTTAAAAAAGCTGCTCACCTAAAACGTTTAATAAATGGCATGGGAATTGAGCAAGAGCAAATACTGAT
Source organism: Galerucella calmariensis (assembly GCA_910591675.1). Classification (NCBI taxonomy): domain Eukaryota; kingdom Metazoa; phylum Arthropoda; class Insecta; order Coleoptera; family Chrysomelidae; genus Galerucella; species Galerucella calmariensis. The sequence continues at coordinate 2,323 of CAJUYG010007655.1, read as the reverse complement.
TTTAAATGATAACCCAGCAGCAAAGAAACTTATTAGGAATCCAGTAATTAGTTCAATATGAATCACATTGAAATAAAAGAAAGTTTTGTGAGAAATTCCATTCATAGAGGCGAAATTGGATAGAGTATGAAGGGACAGATAAAGTGTTAGTAGATATCTTTACAAAAGCGTTACCTTCTATTCGTCACATAATTTTAATTTAAAAAAAAACAAAGCAGTTCGTGAGGGGGCAGTGTCGAGATGAAAAATAACACATCACTTTACTGGTTTTAAATATTTTTTGCGCGATCGATCTTTTTTGTTTATTTACAGCATTGGTTGTCAGGTCGGTAGGTTGTGTTTACTGGTTTCTAAGTCTAACACGTCGGTAAGTGATTTACTTACCGCTCAGACGTCGGTAAGTAAATTACTTACCGACGTCTTAGCCCTAGATATAGTTTGGCAAGTTTAACTGGAGCTACGCGGCGTCGGTAAGAGGCGAGGAAAAACATGGCGTATATCTGTCAAACGTACAAATGGCGTACGGTACCTATTTTACCAAGTTAAACTGAAATTACAAAGGTAACTGACAATAGAAACGCCACTGGATAAATCAATATCAGTCAATTGACGAAGTGAGAGGGAAGAACATACGCACGCGCTTGCCAATAAGAAGTCAGCTGGTCGATAAAAATCACCAATTATGTAATCGGAGGGTGTGGTCATTATGGTTTTCGTACAACGTTGCCAGAGCTTTAAGAAGCCTATAACAAATTTGGAAAAGTGTTCTCTTTTAATATTCTTGAATTGGAAAATAATGTTAATAGAATAAATCTAAGGAAACAAGCACATCATAAAATTAACGTTCAATCATATGTTTGATATTGTTAATAATAAAAAGACCCATTTATAATTATTATCACTACATAATCAGTACTTCAACTTTTTCATAGTTAAACGTGGCAATGTCGAATGTTTTCGACTGCATTCATTTCACGGTTTCAGATAAACTTGCCAAAGTATACATTTAAGTGGTCCTAAATAATATATTGCTTCATTCATTACACAAAAGGAACAAAAAAAATAAGAGGATTGATTTTTTTTAATGAACAGAATCGAACAGAACAATATAAAAAGTAATAAATAGCATGAAAAAAATTTCACCAAAATGCAAATTATATTTTAAAGTATAAATGTCACTTTTGACATTTCGTTCGTTTCGAAGAAATTTAAATTATTTTATTCGAAGTTCGAATATTTCAATACGATCACGCAAAAAATGGTATAAGCATTTCGAACGTTAAGGGTAATACCGATCTCCAGCAAATTTGGAGGCTTCGCTATTGCTGTCGACCGGTAAACAACCCTTACCGTTCTTGATACTTAATATACTATAACTTCACTTAAAGTTGAATGATTCTCATAACATTTCTGTTCTGTTCCTTTAAGTAAAGTGTGATTTTACGTTTATCAAGAGAAGTTGGTATCAGTGACTATGACAGTTTCGAGATTTTCTTAATTGAAGTAGGGTTATGTTAATGTCCGTATTATATTTTTATATTAGTTTTATGCTTTCCTCTGATTTTCAACCTGAAATAAGTGTTATGGGTGAAGTAAAAAGAAATAGTAGTTTGTGCAACTAGTGTGGATATGATGGCCATATCGCACGAGGACGAAGTTTGAGCACGACGCCGTAGGCGGAGTGCTCAATCGTTCGAGTGCGATATGGACAATCCACACGAGTCGAACAGTATATTTTTTCTACGACCCATTCAAGAAAAAATCTAGAAAATAAACATTTGAATGAACTGTAAAAAAATATAGCTTGAAATTAAAAATTTTCAACAATATTATTCATAATCGTACCAATTCAATTTTATGTCTTCACAAATTTTTTGTGATAAACGTACAGTTCTCAAATGTACAATTTGTATAATATTACGGTTTCTTTTTTTAAATATGCGATGCTGTTATAAATAGATGTT
>CAJUYG010007653.1:0-10650 GCA_910591675.1 Galerucella calmariensis | reverse complement strand
TGAATGTTTTAATTCGATAACTTTGAAATGGATGGATAAATTGATTTTACATTTGGCAGGTTGTTTTTAAATGTAAAAAGGCATATTTTGATAGAAATAGTAGTTTGTGCAACTAGTGTGGATATGATGGCCATATCGCACGAGGACGAAGTTTGAGTACGACGCCGTAGGCGTTCAAGTGTGATATGGACAATCCAATGCACGAGTCGATCAGCATATTTTTTCTACGACCCACTTAAGAAAAATCTAAAAAATAAAAATTTGTATAAACTGTAATATAACTTCAAATTGAAAATTTAACAATTCAATTTTATGTTTCCACTAATTTTTTTGTGGTAAACGTACAGTTCTTGAATGTCCAATTTGTATAATGCTACGGTTTCCCTTTTTAAATATACGATGCTGTTATAAGTAGATGTTGCCAGTTGGACTCCCTCATGAAGGGTACCGTACCATTATCTATAATAATGAATATTCTGCTAAATATTTCAAACGTCTACCTGTTGTCGTTATTAATATCAAGCAGAATAATTATTTAAAAATAAAATTAACAATAAAAAAAAACTCCTTCACGGGGAATCGAACCCGGGTCTACCGCGTGAGAGTCTGGTTTGCTTACTACTCGACCACCGAGGAATATGCAAAGTTCCTACCGTGTGTCCCGCGACACGTTCTACCTTTTTTTCAAAATGTGCGTAATTTAATCAGCTTTATCATGCTTTCTCCATATTTCCAATATCCTGTAAATTTTTTCCGGAAAATTGAAAAAACTGAAGGAAGAGCTTTTTTTCAAAATGCGATTTCTCCAAAACGCCCACTTCGATTAACGCGAATTTTGGATATGTTCTCCTCTAATATATAAGCTATCTTTTGGACCAAACCGCAATATTCCAACTGTTCTGAGATACAACCTTGCAAACACAAAATGTCATTTTTTCACCTTTTTTCAGGTAGTTTTGGGCTTCTAGCGCATTTCAGGTACGCTCTATGATACATTGCAAGTGTATACGGGCGCAGATCTCGGACAGAAATTTCAACCTCTCTAGGAGAAAATGCACGCTATTGTTTCATGTGTGGAAAGATTGGAGCAAGCCAGTCTCATATATGAACAATAAAAATTTTATCAATAGGAGAACTCAATGAAGTATTGCTGGTCAGGATCCCTGGCCATTCTGGCATGGGAGGAAACGAGAAGGCAGACTCTCTCGCAAGGGTGGGATCTGCATGTGTTTCTTTCGGACCAAAACCTACAATTGGCATCGCAATAAGTTTTGCCAAACAAACACTAAATACCTGGTCAGCAAGAAGAGCTTTAGACTTCTGGCATAAGCACCAGGATTGATTCATTCAAAGGCTTTTATACTTCCTTCGAAACAAAAAACAAATGTTAGACCATAGAAGGCATGACCTACGTTGTCTAACATGCCTTTTAACAACCACCCAGGGCCGGATGCTCCCGTGTTCCATTTTCCGTCCGTCGTTTGCATGACGTCACTCAAGACCTTTTTTGTATTGCTGAGATAGCAGTTTTGTATATTTTTTTCTATTTACGCGTTTATTTAATTAGTTACAAAAAAACTGTAGATACGAATTATGTTCCAAATGAGCTGTTCTATACCCTGATGACATGAAATTTTTGAAATTTGTAATACTTATCACTCAAAACTCTTTTTTAACACTGTGAAATTTCTCTTATTAAAACGCGATTTTCATGAAAACGGTGCAAGATAGAGTAAACTGATAAAGGAACTAATTTGTAGAGCACAAAATTTACTACAACACTAGTCTAGGTGGGGAATGCGAGATTGAATAAAACCGCGAAAACACTTTATAAAAAGATTAAAAAGAGGACTTTTATTCATGCAGTTTTTACACAGGCATATTTCTTCATTTAAATAGTTTACCGGATTTCAGGATCAAATTCCATTTCCTACATATCACGTATTCTACATTTTATTAATATTTAATAATTAACAACTCACTCATTCTTTTTCCTATTTGTTGGGAATTAAAACACAATATGTTTTTGTATTTTTTATTTCGACGTTTCGGTAGCGTTCCAGCTACCGTTGACAAGATAAATTAGATTTTTAAACAATTTTTGGTCCCTATCAGACACAACGAAAAAATTTGACAACTACACACAGTCAATAATATTTTGAACTTTGTTGTCAAATTCAAGGTTCATTCATAGTAGATCATGTCTCTGGTAAATCGTGAAATATTTCATTTTATGACATTGTAACAATATACTAGTCTACTTGGAATGGGATCCAGTGAAGTGCACGTTCCAGGAACGGTTTTATTGGGATAGCACTTTTTTGCTTATTTCGGAAATGTTGTTAATAAAGTGCGTGTGAAGCCTGTGTAAAAACTGCATAAATAAAAGTCCTCTTTTTATAAAGTGTTTTCACGTTTTTATTCAATCTCGCATTCCCCTCCTAGACTAGTGTTGTAGTAAATTTTGTGCTCTACAAATTAGTTCCTCTATTAGTTTACTCTATCTTGCACCGTTTTCATGAAAATCGCGTTTTAGTACTTCGAAGAGAAATTTCACAATGTTAAAAAAGAGTTTTGAGTGATAAGTATTACAAATTCCAAAACTTTTATGTCATCAGGGTATAAAACAGCTCATTTGGAACATAATTCGTATCTACAGTTTTTTTTGTAACTAATTAAATAAACGCGTAAATTGAGAAAAACATACAAAACTGCTATCTCAGCAATACAAAAAAGGTCTTGAGTGACGTCATGCGTCTTATTAGGGACCGCCCACTCATGCGCAGCATCCTATCTTCGGTGTGTTTATATCGTGCAACCACTGTAGTCTGAATAATTATATTCTAAAACTTGGACTGTCGGAAGACCCGACTTGCCGTCTTTGTCTGGAAGGAGATGAAACAGCAGGGCATATAATTTGTGCCTTCTAAAAAAAATACATCGGAAACATGTTTTTAGTTTTCGAAATAACGGCTTTACGATGTATACTTTGACATGGTGCTAATGGGCTCCAAAAACGTTTTTTGGGTAAATTAAAAAACACGTGTCTCATGAAATCACAAGTAAAATATGGTCTCAAAGTTTCAGAAAAATCAAACACATCGATTTTTCTTGCTCGTTGAATCTTCATTCTAATATATTTACTTTGGTCCATTTATTCATTCAAATTTGGTAACAGACTGAACTGTTTTCATGTACCCATATTAATATTAAAATATCAGTCAATGACAAAATACTAAAACATCCAAAAATACATCCTTAACCTAATATTCGGTTCCGCAACCAAAATTGTCCGGTCTATAATTGGCGTAAAGTACCGCAAATAGATTTGGTTTCCATTTAGACGTTAGACCTCATTACGCAATTAAAATTCTGTTATATGAGTCATCCTTGAAGAGGATCGTTCATCGTATAGATATAATTTATAGTCACTCTAAAGCAATATGCTAATACTTCGCATTTTCAATCAATTAACTAATCACATTAAAATGTAATAGTTTACTTTGTTGTTCAGTAGTTTTCACGCTACTCACGGAGTGGAACTTATTCAAACAGTAATAAATAATATTTTTGACATAACTTGGTAAAAATAGCCTTCAAAATTAAGTGGGTACTAGTAGCAGAGAATTGAATGGATTGAAAACAGATTTTAGTTGGAAATAAACGAAAACAATTCGACAGAGATTGAAGCAGGAGCCTTTATACTCTCTTATTACTTCCTCAAAATTGTTCTATTTTATATCTTGAAATATACAGCGAATATCTACCTACCTGGGCATAGAGTTTATGGTTAATAACATGTATAAACATAGTAAGTTCATGGATGAAACCTTTAGTGATTCATAATGTAAGTATCTTGATATAATATTGAATTTTAACAATATGTATATCACTATTACCAAAACGTCTGACAAGCTGCATCCGGTTTGACTTCCTCACTCAATGCTACGATACGATCCGACTGAAAACTGAAAAGGAATACGTGTCAAAATGCCGGAATATATCAAGAAGATCTTCAACAAACACGATGGGATTATACAATCTTTGTAGACGGTTGCAGCGTTCCAATTTCAGATATAGAACAGTGTCTCGAATTCAATATCCAAATGGAATAATTCGATAAGGAATAAATGATAGCTTGTTGGAAAAAACGTTAGGTCGATTTGTATTTTTAAATGCAGATTTGTGAAATAAAATATTTTTCATTTTTTAATGGTAATTTTTGTAATAAATCTAGAAACACTTAATATTTCCGAGTTGAAGAATACTATAAGACATTGCACATTAATTAGGTCTATAATTTCATGAATAATCAAATAAATAGATAATATACAGAGGGTTGCATTTAAAATAAGAAAGATTGTATTGGCCACTGTCACATGACACCTCCTATATACTTTTTTTTGAAAAAAATGCTCTGTTCCACACTGTATATTGTTGTATCGGATACCAAACAACTCTTATTAATTTCAGTATATTTTTTTATTGACGAATCATATTTCTTGGGTGCGAGTATATTTTAAAATGTTTCCAGGTTATCAACGAACAAAAATCAATTAAAATATCTATAACACTGTGTCCCTCACCTAAATATGTTTAGTGGTGAAGCAGATAAACAAAGGGGTTACGACCGAAAACTCTTGTCATGAATAGATTCATTAAAATGTATAGAATATAAAAATACAGTGTATACATAGAATATAAAAATACAATGATCAATAGTGAAACACTATCGGTCTTATTAATAAACACGGAGTAACCTAAGACTAACTCTATTTTATGCTTAAACCATCAGTTTGACAGATACGCTATTAATAAACGCATTTTAGACAGGGAATAGGCTACTCCGAGGTTAGTCTGGGACTAACTTTGGTAGTAATTTTAATCTAAGGAAATAGGTAGTTTAAGCTGGGAATAACCTTAGATTAAATATAATTTTAGTTTTGTTGAACTGTCAATTGTGGTATAAATATGTTGTCATATCGTAATTCGAAATTCAGTTTGTTGTTTTTGTATTATCAGTTCATATTATTATTCAGTTTATTATTATTAATTATGTATATTTACTAAGTATTTGTGTTGGTTCAGTGAGTAGTAATTATTTTGCGATGGAAGGAATATATTATTATTCGGATGATTTGAGAATGATGGAAGGATTGGAAGAAGCAGAGAATATTCGTCCGAAAAATTAAATTTTATAAAATTCGGGTAATCCCTCAGAAACATTGTTAGGAGAGGAATTTGAAGCTATCAAATCAAAATTAAAATATTTTTATCATTTTCTATTTAGTTTTTCCTTTTCTTTTTGTTGCACAAATGTTTCATGCTCTTTGCGTTGCATAGTAATGGAGTTCCTCCTCAGCACGCCTTTTTTTGATTTCTTCGATTTGCATGTGAATTTAATGCAACATTCGGAAATACTACTTTTAACACAAAATACAAACTGAGAGATGATAATAATGAGATAACTTGCTATTTTTGAAATTAATGAACAGAGCACTGACACATGTCACAATAAAAAACAGAACAGATGTCACCATAACGTCACGTTATTGGTCAATTCCTACCGTAAAACTGTAAATCTTCCTTAAGTCATGTCCTAATCCAGTAATAAGGATAAAGTAACTATTACCTCCTTAGTCGGAGTTTATTAATAGCAATTGTATTACTTCTTTAAACCGACGCTAGTCTCAGAATAACTAGTGTCTGACTAATCTAAGAATAAGGGTGGAGTATGAAATTTTAATTAATAAGACAGTTAAGGTTTACTCATCTCGTCGGCCGCAATGGAGAATTACAGATTTCGAATTTAGCTATAGAAACAATGAAGTTACCATGGTTAAATATCTGAAAGAACTTACACCCGTCCTATGCATAGTCGATTACCAGCGATCTTCCGGAGGGTCTCCCGGAGAACGCTTTAACGCGTCGCTGGAGAAGTCATGGTGTTTGTTTGCATTGCAGAATCGATCTCTCTCCGTTCTCCTCGCTGGCAATTCGCCAAACAGCTTAAGCATGCGTAGTTCATTTGCTTACAAGACACACCTGCTTTGACACGTGATTTTAATTGCCGTTAGCTGTTTCATATCATTTAATGGTTTATTTTCTGTCTTAAAGAGGTGTCGTGTCTTAAAGAAAATGTCAGTAGAATATACAAGTGCAGATGAAGAATGGTTTTGTTTTGTAATTTTGACCTGGAGCTGCAATACTTTGGGTAATTCTTTTGATCACTCGGCTAATAGTTGATTGATTCAATTCTCTTAAATCTCCACAAACTAGTAATGGGTTCCTGACCCTCGATCATTGGTAATATGATATTGAGCTAAACATCTTTTCTAACTCTGTATCTTGATTTAAATTCCATGTCGCTATATCTTTCCAATGGATTTTCCATATCACGGATATACCTACATTATTTTATGTTTTATGATTGTTATATGCAGTATCATTTACTGAATTACCTGCGAAGTACACGTACTTCTGAATCGCGACTATCTCTTTTCACATTATACAAAATTTCTAAATCACGATTCATAACTTCAAAACCGTACTCTGAAAAGACAGGAATTGGCGAACGTTGTCGAATGCTTAAGGTTTTAGTACTAAACAAATATAGATTTTAAAAGTAATTAAAAAAACTGCTCATTTATTTTTACACGTGATAATAATTTTGCAAACACTTGAAAAGTTTGCCGGAGGTACTACTGACGTTGAATGATAACTACTGACCATCTCCCACTGTTTGCAGGCGATTCTCCAAAATATAAACTACTACGCACTCGTTGCTTTTCTGGCGCTTGACTCTGCATTAAAATTATTGCATGGCGATTGGCGATCCCACGGAGAGTCGCTGAAAATCGACTATTTCAAACACCAAAATAATTTATTATCTAGAAGGTGAAGATCCATTTATCATAGGTATATTATTATTTTTAATATATTTCTCCCTCCGGAGAAAATCACCTGACATGATGACCTAAAAACGATATTAAAAGGACGACCGACGTATACTATCCCTGAATCCATAATGTACACACCTAGTCTACAGTCGAACGATCCCTTTCCTGCATGAAATACTACTGGTGGTTGATATAAAACGAAGGTAAAAGTCTCCAGTCAACGTAAAAGGCTGAAACACTAGAATGACCTACTTATTAAAAAATTCCTCAAGCGAAAGAACTAATAGTTCTCAACTATCATACATATAGAACAGCCAGGATTCATTATTGCATCACGTAAGTATCCAGAAGTTAGTAGGTAGTCTTAAAAAACCACACGTTTATTATAGGCATGATGACAGTTAATATAATTATATAAGATACAGAGATTCTAAAGAAATCACTTATTTTTATTTTACCTGTGTGATTAAATTTATTTTAGTAAAAATATTAGCACAAAATTTAACCATCAGCCATCTTATCTCAAACACCAATCAGACGAGAGTGACGTCGTAATCTCTCAAATATCTATGATCCAAACATCTGTTTTGAATTTACTTTGTTGTTTATTGGCTTTGCTTGGTCCATGTGTCAAGTTTTTGAAGTTTGACTCATAGAGAAATATAATCTGTTTATGGTTTGACTTTAACGACTTTACCACAGGACACAGATCATATATAACCTATCGACACAGATCACCTATAAATGGTATTTACGAATAGCCATGAGTGGGTATACCAGCAACTCAGGACTTGCTAACGAATGTCGAGAACGACTTGCTAATCTTGCAAGGCGGAACGTGGTGCGGCTAGAATGGATTCCAGCCCACTCTGGTTTTGAAGGCAACGAGATGGCGGATGCATTGACTACGGAAGGGGCGGCAGCTCCTTTCTGCGGCCCGGGCCGGACCCTGGGCCTAACAAAAGAAAGAATACGCAAGGAGACGAAGAAGTGGCTGAGGAATCAGCACCTCGCTCATTGGAATGTTCTGCAGGGTCCTAGACAATCCAAACTTCTACTGAAGGGATGGACTGATGGACACGCCAGGGCAGCCACTGAACTACCAAGGAGTAGGCTAAGGAAGATAGCAGGACTCCTAACAGGGCACTGCTGTATGAGGAAGCACCTCTACAATCTAGGAGTAGAGGAAAGTTCCCTATGTAGGGGTTGCGGCATGACTGATGAAACGTCAGTTCATGTTCTCTTAGAGTGTCCACACTGGACTGTATTACGCAGGCGAATCTTCGGAGTCACTGTCATGGCTCCTGGAGACACAAGCAGGCATCCACTGAAAAAAGTTGTGGCCTTTATTGAAGGGCTCGGCTTCATGGATGACTAGGTAGCAGGAATGGCACAATGGGCCCGCCAGTGGCCTCAGAACCTTGGCTTGAGTTGTCCAGGACAAGGCTCGCCTGCACATTTAGTAGTAGTAGTAGTAGATGATGTCATAGACAGACGCCATTTCTATTCTAGCGTTCTGGCGTATAATTTGAAATATGTTTTCCAAAGTTGAATATTTCCTTTAAAAACTTTTTTCTTACAGAAATAACATTTATTGTAAATATGAACATAGTGGAGCAGATTTTCAAAATCAGTCATCATGCCTATTATTTAAAGTTTGCAGTCAAAACTAAAGTCAAGCTCACGCCAACAGATAAACTGGAATCGCTTATACTTTATAAACATTAAGCAAACAAAACCCCCTATAAAAAGATAAGGTTTCAATTTTATTTTATAATATGGAAATGCAGGCGGAATTCAAGAATATATATATTGTATACAAACTTATATTGTACATGGAGATGCGACCTTTTCTAAGAATATTCTCTCAGGTGTCGCATAATACTAGGGACATTTTTGGTCTTTTATTTAATAAAGTCGGGAACTGAAATTGTGTTATTGGGTTACGAACCTGGCTATTATTGTTATTGTATTTGTATTGTATTTATTTATTTGGGGTGACGTCCACTGAGACCCAAAAGATCTATTGTGTCCCCTTACTTCCACTTAGCTTCTGAGCAGAGTCTCAGAAAATAGTAGCTCCTTTGTCCTATTTCCCGGAGGAATATCTGCAGAGTTCAGCTTAGGTGAATGTTCCTCTTCTATCCAGTAATCTCCCAGGTGCTGTGCTCTAGGATTCTGGAGTTCTGTGCAGTTGGAAAGTATATGGGTGGAGGTTTGTGGCTGAGGGCTTCCTCCTCGTCACAAAATCTACATTCTTCTTCCTCCACTATTTTGAGCTAGCTTTTTCAGGTGCCCAATCAGGCGACAATGTCCTGTTAGGATCCCTGTTAAAACTCTTAGAGCAGTTTTACTTTGACTTATGCATTCATTTGATCTCAATATGTTGTAGTCACCCAGAAGAATCTTTGATTGTATAAGCCCTACTATATCTTTCCAATGGTCAGATCTCTTTTTCTCGGCATTACCTAATTCTTCCAATATTACATTGGGGCTGATTCCGCAAAAGGGTTCAGGCCCCCAGAAAGGTTTTTCGGTCCCCCTCTTTGCTAGTTCATCTGCTATTTCATTTCCTTCTATTCCTGTGTCCTGGAATCCATAGAAAGGTGACTATATTGCTCTCGCCTAGTTATTTGAGTTTGTCTAGGAATTCCCACTCTATTTTGGAACTGATTACACAAGAGCTGAGTGTTTTAATGGCTGCTTGACTATCCGACATTATGATAATCCTTTGTGTTCTGTATCCTTTATCGATATTGAACTGGGCGTACTTTCTTAGGGCGTGTATTTCCGCTTGAAACATACTTGGGATTTTTACGGCTATTATTTTTACGGTGAATGAAAATTTTTGAACCACAATGGGCTAATTCATTCCCTTCAGTTAGTTAAAAAACATTTTTATCTAATTCCGCTATCAAATGTGACACTTTACGTCACTCCTTGACGTTGGGTAACATTTTTCATAACCTTCATATATCAGTTATGAAAAGAAGTTTACGTACTTTACGTACCTAACTGTTTAAATTTCAAAGAATAATTTATTAATTAAGTACTGTCAAAACAAGACAGAAAATTATTTCATTATTTAAACTGACAACTACCCCATTATTTTAATTCAATAGTATTTTAAGATTTATAAACATTGAAAACAACATTAATAAGAACACAGTTATTTAAAGTAAGTCAATTTTCTGGGTGAATACTTCATAGTAACAATACTTCTAACACCATTTGAATCCACTTTAATATTACCATTGTAATTGAAGATTTTATTAAATATTATAAAAGCGCGGAATTAGATAAAACGTTGTATGTAAACACGTTATGAAGAGAACAACATTGTTCAACTCGCGTAATTGGCAAAACTCACTGACGCTCGTTTTGGCAAATATTACGCTTGTTGAACAATATCGCTCTTTTCATAAATAGTTACCGAAATAACTATTCCCTAATTCGAATCATTCTAGAACCAATTACACAAAAATAAGAGTGCTGCTTGAGTATCCGATATTATGATAATATTTTGTGTTCTACATCTTTTATAAAGTCTGTGAATTTCCGCTTGAAAGCTGCTTTCAGAGTTTTTATTCCATGCATTCCTATCCCAGTCCCTTCTTTTGCTACCATTTTTGTTTACCATTGAACTGTATTCTTTCTGAGTTTGCAGATGATGTTAGGTTTCCATTCCTCCTAATTACTGTATTCTGTATTGAATTTCTTTAAGCCATATTGATCTACATATACAGATCAC
>CAJUYG010007652.1:0-10652 GCA_910591675.1 Galerucella calmariensis | reverse complement strand
TTATTGTGGTTTGATTCCCAAAAGAATAAGAAAAAAGAATAAGTAATGCCACAAGGAACTTACAGAAGATATTTTCATATACTTATTATAGTCCAGTAAATGAAGGAGGAAAAAAAGGCAAAGTTAACATTAATGACGCCCTGTTTTCATCTTCCGGTTGGAAGTTGCATTTGGTACCTCATTAAACATGAGAAAGTTCTGCATGAAAACGATTGCGAGGGCGGAGAAAATGGCCCCAAAAGACCAGGAAAATAGGTTTTCAGCCAATATCTCCTAAAATATGGCAGTTAGGGCCATTCGCACCGATTATCCTAAAAAGTCATACTTAACTAAGTGACACTTATAATTTAAGAGGAACTTCGTTCGCGCCGTACCTCCCTTATCTAAGTGGGAGGTTCCATTTGACAACGCCGCAATTTAAAAATCTTTTTTTGAAAAAGAAGATCCTTGTCAGGAATTAACCAATTAACGGCAGTTTGATCTATGCGTTTGATATTAGTTGGTGTCATCTTTGGTTTTGACGTTTTGATAAGTATTTTTTCTTCCGAGTCATTTTAATAGTTTAAATATGAGCGGAGAAAAACGAAATCGTGGAATAAATTTCACAACACGTGAAAAATCATTATTATTAGATATTATTAGCAAGTATAGAAATGTCATAGAAAATAAACAATTTCAATTTCTCTAAGAAAATTGAGAGCAGTTTCCTTCGTCATTCTAAATCTAAGAAAAAACGTCTAAGGATCGAATGTATTAAAATAATCGTTCCTTATATATACCTGTCTGAGTGTGCCGTATTCAATTATTTCTAAATCATCATTATCTTCTAACATTTCCATTTTGATAAGACAAATTACAAATACAAAGATCTACCATCTACCTAAGCACAATTTACTCAAATCTAAACTGTCATAAATCAACTTCAAAATTAGTATTTCGAGGTTAAGTGGAACTTTAAGCCGTGGATATTCCGAGCTTAGTTAAGGTATCCTTAACGTCGCGTTAAGGGTGTCTTTAAATACGGTGCGAACGACTAAGTGACACTTAGTGGATTTGAGTGACACTTAACGTTCAAGTGTAACCGGTGCGAATGGCCCTTAGAGATTTTCGGTTCAGATAAAAATTCAAGATCAGTTAATTTTCTACAAAAATGGTCCTCATGATTTTTTTCGCAACACTAATATTTTCTGCAAAAAAATCGGGTTGAAAAACCGGAAATTTTGAGACTTGTGAAATATGCAAGTTTTGTACAAAATTTGAGCTGGGGGGTATTGGAAATCCATTATTTTCAATGTTTTGGATTGTGGAGACCAATTGTAGATGGCGCCACCACATTTTACAGATTGGGAAAATCCTCGGTGCCATAAATGAGAAACCCTGTAACCAGACACTTTTGATGGATATTTATGTTTCCGAGGGTCTTGTTTTCCTCTCAGATGAGGCCTCAAGATATACTTATTAGTAAAACGGTCTATAAGATTAATTCTAGCGAGATGGAGCTCACCAGTGGACCTGAATCTAGCAACAATAAGCTTTGCACATGTGGCAAAATACTGAAGTTCATTAGGTTTTGGGTAAGGAAAACCGAAAATACCTCAAGAGTGAGGAATATTCACCCATAATACTCAGCAACAATTTCTTGCAGATTCTCCGCAAATTTTTGCAAATTTTTTTGCAACCAGACTGATTGAGGTTTTTGGAATAACGAGTTATAAACGTTCTTCATGTTTTATTTATTATAGAAAAATATATATATTTTTATTTATTTATTTAAGAATAATACATTACAGACTAAAATATTACATAGAAAATTTTTAACAAAAGTACAAGAGATTCACGAGTTAGTTGTCCGTGAATTGATGAAATAAGTATATAAAAATACATTGCAATTATGACATAAATGTGTTCGTCACCAGTCATCATCTGATTCTTGGTCAAGAACTTCTTCTGGGTCTAGAGCTCCCTCTAGCTCTACCCCGTCAACAACTTCTTCTGAGTCTACAGTTTCCTCTAATTCTACCTCTTGGGATAACATATTATTGCTGTCTTTATAATTCGAACACTGGCGTGACTAACACGAACCACAAATAGATGAACAAGGTAGCCCTGCTTTCTTGCATGAACATGTTCCCTTACATTCTTTCTTACATTGACAAAATATCATCTTTAAGATTGCCGGAAGCGCTGGCTCTTTGGAAGCTGGCAAGCCACAGAACACACAATTGGCCCTGAAATCAAATCCATCACTCCTGCGTTCTTTTTTCTTGGGGCTGCACAATTGTTCTAATGTTTTGGTCTCGTCAGAGTCAAAATTGTTCCACTGGAAGCTGCCATTTCTACCTTTGACTATGTAGCGTTTCCTGCACTGTTTGTGCATTTGCAAAGACGTTTGTTTTTCCAAAAAACATTATGTTTATCCTTCCTTTCCTTACTAACATCAATCAAATTTTCTAAGCCCCGAGTTACGGTGACAGCATCCGCAGAAACAGGTTCCTTACAAAGGAAACACACTGCTGTAGCAGAGTTGACCTCCATTTTTCTATAACAAGAAAGAACAGACCAAGATTTCACTTAGAATAGTTGCTTGTAAACAAATGTTCTTGAATAAAAACAACATGAACAAATTCTCACCTTTTGCTCCAATTTTACAAGATTTGAATTTTCACTTTCTATGTTTTGGGTTGGTGATAAAAGTTAATTTTAACGAAAAACGTCAATATTTATTCAATATTCTCCACTTTTATGACCTAGAATTGTAACTGGGATTGGAGAGAACGTTTTAAGTTATGCTGCGGCCAAACTGCAGAGGGCACTGATCATCAACAATCGTAATGTCAAGATGTCAAAATGGAAGGAAAAATAAACAAACCACGTAAAAATACTTTGTTGTGTTCCATTTTGCTGAGACAAAACGAGTGCTTAACATCGGTTTCCAAAACGTGATCCTGAAGTATTTGACTCCTGGCTGAGAAATATTAATAATGTGAAGTTACACTGCATGCCTTCAAAACAAATATATCAAAATTTCCGTGTTTGTGTTAGACACTTTAGTGATGACTGTAGTAAAGTACCAGGAAAAAGAGGCTGAAAAGAAAAGCTGTTCTCACTTCATTCATTCCAGGTAATTAGCTAAATGTAATATTAGGTGCAATTCTATAGGTTAATTAATAATTAGGATTCTCCTTTTATGGTGTAAAAAAGTAACCTAATACTATTTCAAGAGGGGATGATATGAAATTTCCAAAATTCATGAATACTAACAAGGATTCAACATTTGTTGATTCAATAATGAAAGCAGCTATATCAAATTTTGTTCTAAAAAACGCACTCATAGGAGAAGACACTATAGAAATGAGTAAAGGTACTTCATACGTGACCCTCCTTGTTGAATTGTTTAGAACTAGATGCCAGACCACATGGATGAAAAAATAACACAAAATACTTATATTTTAGAAATGAAAATAGCAGAATATTGGGAAATAATCTAGTTAGGTAGTATGTTGTGTGTTATGTATAGGTATGTGTGTTAAAAATGTTATTATCACTAAATAAATATTTAATTCCCCAAAGTCTTTTTATTTGAAGTATTCGTCGTACACCATATACTTTTTCCTAGACACACAAATTATATATTGCAAACTTTACCTTCTGCAAAAATGTTGCATTATGTTGCTTTCTTACTCTGCTGTACAAGTTTTTTAGAAATAAATTGACTTTTTACCAAAAGAACACAAAATGCAGCTTTTATGAAAACATATAAATTATAACTGATAGTATTTCATTAAATCTTGCATCAACAAGAGTTTGCCAAATATTCTCTTATGTTCAGCTATTATGCAGGATTTGGCGAAATATTATCAGTTATAATTTATATATTTTTATAAGCAGCTGAATTTAGTGTTCTTTAGGTAAACATTCGATTTATTCTTTAAAAAGATAAAATTCTCCATCAACTTGATATTTAAAATTCCCGCTGAATTTCATAGTTCCTGCGGCCAAACTTCAGATGGCAGTTAAAACAGTAGTCACTGCTGACAACATAGGAGTTACAATTCTAGGTTGAAGTATTTTATGTTTTATGACTTTTCTCTCTATAATTGACAATAATATATTTAATAAAATAATGACAGAAAGTTTGACCCGTGTTCCGATATGGCCAAAAGAGTCAAGCGTGACTCAATTCACAGGGTATGATAGCAGCAGAATTCCTCTTTCACATGAACTTTAAATCATGAGAAAATATGCATTTTTCACAAAGTTATTGAATAATTTGTCCCCCGCTGATGTGTAAATACACGGACTGTGCTCTCCGGCATACAACACAGAAGGTCATTATTCGAGGTGCGCTTGGTGCCGTTTTTCTTGAAACTGGTCAAATTTTCGAGAAAAATCATGAGGACCATTTTTGTAGAAAATTAACTGAACTTTAATTTTTATCTGAACCAAAAATCTCTAACTGCCATATTTTAGAAGATATTGGCCGAAAACCTGTTTTTCTGGTCTTTTGGGGCCATTTTCTCCGCCCTCGCACGCGTTTTCATGCAGAACTTTGTCTCATGTTTAATGAGGTACCAAATGCAACTTCCAACCGGAAGATGAAAATAGGGCGTCATTAATGTTAACTTTTTTCATTTATTTACTGGACTATTAAGGATATTTTACCATTTAATTGATTGATCATCTGTTGCTTGAGATTAACATAGCATACTACTCGTATTAACATGGAGAGCAATGGAGAATTTGTTCCTTTAACCAGTTTTTTAATTCCAGAGAAAAATAATCAGAAATTTTCCAAAAACTATCTGTTAATTGATTTATTTGTTCTGCGATTAAAAATAAAGAAAAACTTGTTGACCGTTTCATTCTCGGGATTTTACAATGAAAAGTTTAAAAAATTATGAATAATGCAGATGCTGGGAAATCGAACAGAAAACAAAAATTATTGGGGAAATGAAGAAATACATCATCATTCACAAGGGAAAGGGGTATTATAAAATGAAATAAATTTACACTTGTAACACAGAGGGACATCCGTATAATAACATTACAGTAATAAAAATAAAGTTATAAATTTTCTTTGTCATAGATTGTTGTATATGGTGAACAATTGCTCGGCGACCGTGATAAACGGCCATGCTGGCGCGCTGTTGCCAGCTAAGGCGATTGTTTCCCAACTCGGCTCGAAAAAAAAAAGAAAAAAAAAGGCGATTGTCTCAGATGTATAGGGCTAGCTGCTCTATCGAGTTTTTTCGTTGAAAAAAATCCCTCGATGATTTAAAGTTTTTTATTTATTTTAGGGATTTGTCTCCTGCATTGCTGCAAACAAAAAGGGTCTATGAGTATGCTAATGAAAATATATTGAGATATGGTCATCTTGTTTTACCATCTATGGATCAAAACTATGGACCTACTTACTTTTGTAAATTACAAAAAATTAAATAAACATTATAGTTATTGTTTTATTCAATGTATCCTAAACTGCTAGATTACACCTCTATTCATCTAAAATCAATAGAATTCATGGGTGTCTGAGAATAAATCAAAAACAGTAACAACATTATGTTAATTTGCTTAATTACAGTTTCCTGCAACAATTTTGTCATACGCTAAGTTCAAAAATGGATGTTAGATGAGTTATATAGCACCTATATGATCTTACCTCTGGCAGATACTTTCTTGTTCTTGTGACTATGGCCACTAAACCACTAAGGGCCGATTTTACGAGAGAGATAGTTATTCTGGGAATAAAGTTATACCAAAATTTATACCTAGAATAAAACTAGTTGGTTTTACGATGCTTTTTTACATCGGTATAGCAATTCTTGGAGTAACAACTAT
This sequence comes from Galerucella calmariensis, assembly GCA_910591675.1. NCBI lineage: Eukaryota > Metazoa > Arthropoda > Insecta > Coleoptera > Chrysomelidae > Galerucella > Galerucella calmariensis. The sequence continues at coordinate 4,814 of CAJUYG010007652.1, read as the reverse complement.
ACCTAGTATAAATCTCTCTTGTAAAACCGGCCCTAAATGACATCTAAAATTGACTTGGCTTTTACTTTGATGTTCTGGCTTCCTCTTGTTATGCATTACATCCTGAAATGAGGTGTAAGATTTCCTTGTCAGCCTATTTTTGTTGGTGGTAGTTCAAATGTATGCATCTGAACTATTTTAATAAAGGAGTTCCATGATGTGCATTTTGCAAATGTTCACACTCTTCTGACCAGTGTAATTGAAATTCAGTTTCGCCGATATAAAACACAAATTCTCAGATTCTGCACGTTACATTAATTTATACAAAATTTGGTTGCGTTGCTATAAGATGTAGCTTTAGACAAAAATTTTCTAGTTTTCAGGGCAAACATTTGTTCAATTATGTGCCCTAAAAACGATATCCAGATATATAATTTCAATTATTCAAATCCGAATGAACAGAATCCAAAAACGCATTAAAATAAGTTAGCACCCAAATTTGCTTATTTTGATATAATACATTAAATATTCGTATTAGACAATTAGATAGGTACTTAATTCATATAAAATGCAACAACTTTCATTAGTTCGCCAACAGATCTAACCAATGAAAACAATAAAATACCTTCTGCTTGTTCGGTCTAGCACCCAAATTTCAATCAGTCAAATGGATTGTAAAAACTGACAAACTGAAATAATTGTGGCACAAGCCAGTTTATCTAATATGAACTCTAACGGCACCCAGAATAAAATTTTGAGCAAACCTTTTATAAAGTAAATGGGAAAAGTATCTTTCAAGTAGGAATTCACGCCATAAGAAATTGTGCCAAGTCCAATATTGAAAAAGGATTATCATAATGTCGAAAAGTCAAGCAGCCATTAAAGCACTGAGCTCTGGTGTAATCGGTTCCAAAGTGGTGTGGGAATGCCTAGCCAAACTCAATGAACTAGGCTAGAACAATATAGTCACCTTACTGTGTATTCCAAGGCCACACTGGAATAGAAGGAAATGAAATAGCAGATGAGCTAGCAGAACAGGGGACTAAAACACCCTTTTGCAGTATCAACTCCATTGTAATAGAAAAAATAAGGAAATATCCAGTAGGGCTTAGACAATCAAAGATTCTGCTGGGGGACTACAACCCGTTGAGATCTTATGAAATGTACAAAGTCAAAGTAAAACCAGCTTTACCGCAGGTATCCTAACGGGACATTGTCGTCTGAATAGTGAAAGGGCACCTGAAAAAGCTCAAAATAGTGGAGGAAAGAGAATGTAGAATCTGTGGCATGAAAGAAGAAACCTCCATCGACATACTTGCGAATTGCACAACAATTGAGAATCCTAGGGCACACCTATAAGAGATTAGGTAGTGGATAGAAGAGGCACATTTACCTAAGTTAAAGTATGTAGATATGGTGAAATTCCTCCTGGAAATAGGACTAAGGAAGGAGCTACTAATCTCTGAGACTTTCCCCAGAAAATAAGTAGAAGTGAGGGGGCGCCGCATAGATCTTTTAGGTTTCAGTGAATGTAACTCCAATATAGGTACATGAACATACAAATACATGATTTGAGTAATGAAATAGTTATTTATGTACCAAGGCAGTAAAGTGATTCTTTATCGGACGAGTCCGAAATTTTATCGCCAAAACTGATGCTCAGAATTCAGAATATAAGAAACTGAGGTATATTTCATTGCATTTTATTATGACAAAGCAAACAGCACATATAGAACAAATCTACTTATTATTTGTTATATTTAAATCGCAAGAAAACTATTATGGAGCCGTAAAAGGGAAAAGCTTGACACTGACAGATGATGATTTTCGAGTAATGTCAAAGTCAAAATACTTTACCTGCCGCATATATATATATATATATGTCACTTTACCTGCCCCATATGTCACTTTACCTGCCGCAAATGCGGCAGATAAAGTAAAGGAAGGTAAACTCTGTTTGTTCACTTCTGGAAATCAATCTGATAATTGATGGCTTTACTGACGGTTGGCGATAAAAATGATTTATACTGGCTGCCGCTTTAAAGGAGCAACGCGCATGTTTTGAAGATGGTTTTGAAGAGTCATTCCAGTCAGCTGTTAGGTATGATTGTGTTTGGTCCTTCACTGATATGTTTTTCAGTACTGAATACGAATGTTTGTTGTAGGAACATTTTGTTAAAATTTAAAATTGGGTATAGGTACTACTATAGTAGTTCACGGAATAATCAATATTTTTTTCTTGAAAATGTGTTATGCACATTCTTTTCGCTCATTTGCAAAGCAGCAAATCGACCGAAGTTTCCAAAGCAATTTTCATTTTTTTTTGCAAATAGAAGATGGACATTTATACCTATGTTAAAGCCTGTAGATATCCTAAAATTCCCCTGGGAAATACGACTAAAGGAACTATACACATTTCCCCGAGACTTTCTCAGGAACTAAGTAGGGGCACAATAGATCTTTTGTGAATGAATATCACCCCGAAATCTACATATGTATAGTCGCAAAGTGTATCATATAAGGAAAGCTTTCTATAAAAATAAAATTTCAAATGATTTTTTTAGAATATGAATAAATCAAAAATGGAGTTATCATCTTAGTTTTTAATAGATTCATTTTCATAATAAAAAAATAGTAGGTATATTTTATTATATCGAATATTCGATTTCATGAGTTGGAACCACCGTTTCCCGTGCTTTCTGGATTAACTTCAAGCCTACATCATAGTAGGGAATTATATATATATATATACTTTTTGAGTTCCTCGGAATTCACTGGAACCTCATGCTAGACATCTGTTCGGTGATTTTACACTTCACCGTCTAGAAGTACAAATAGAACCCAATTACGGTAATCACTAAGCAGATATCTTTGATAAATGATAACATTCCGGACTTACTAGTTACTACACAGCTGTATCATGCTCAATATTGCCACAAGGGTGTGCTGTGAATATTGCAACTATGCTTGTTACCATCAAATGGCACTCAATAAAATATTGTAATAATGCTCTTATTTCAAGAGTATTATAGTATATTAAGAACGGAACCCAAACAATTATAGAGGTATTTCACTTGTTAATTGCTTTGCTAAGCTCTTCACCACCATCTTATTGAATCGCTTACATAATTGGTGCGAAGAAAATCGTATTCTGCCGGAATGTCAATTTGGGTTTAGGAACATCGAAGTTGCGAAGATAATATATTCATCCTAAGCTCAGTCCTACAATTTCACCTTCGATTACCAAAAAGAAAAGTCTTTGCTGTTTTCGTAGATTTCAAGAGAGCGTTTGATAGTATTAACCATAATTTATTATGGCATAAATTATATCAAGCAGGTGTTAGCTCCAAAATAATTCGTATCATAAAAAATATATACGATCACTCATTTATGTCTATTGAACTAAATGGTCGCTTCAGCAAGAAGTTTGATATAACTGAAGGAGTCCTGCAAGGGGAATCATTGAGTCCCTTGCTATTCTCTTTGTTTATGTCAGATATTGAAGTTTACTTTAGATCTGCTGGGCACACTGGAATTAATATAGATGGACGAAACGACGTGAAGAACGCCGAGGATATAGTAATATTAGGCGATTCCCCAATAGATATTAGCCGGAAATTGAAGACGTTAGAATCCTATTCCAGCTGTTACTTCTTATATACGCCGAAGATATAGTAATATTAGGCGATTCCCCAATAGATATTAGCCGGAAATTGAAGACGTTAGAATCCTATTCCAGCTCGATGAGAATGGAAGTAAACATACAAAAAACTAAACTGATGATATTTAGTAAAGGTGGATATAACAACAACTATAAACTAAATTTTAAATATAATAACGAACCTTTGGAGGTAGTAAAATATTTCACATATTTGGGTGTTACTTTTTCATCTTCGTCTTTATTTTTAAATATGACTCAGAGGACAGTAACCAAGACCATACCAAGACTCTCCAATCTACTGGTGCTGTTATGAATATTATGTGTCGGTCTAAGCTACATTCTTGGAATGCTCGTATGGAACTTTACAATTCTATCATTCTATCTTCTTTATCATATGGAATTGGAATCTGGGGACTACGATATGCTGATTCACTTGAACAAGTTCAGGTGAACTTTTTTAAAAGGTTGCTGTGTCTGCCTCTTTGCACTCCCAATTATATGGTGAGAGTAGAAACTAAAACCGTTAAGTTAAGTTTTCTAATATTCAAATCGGCGTTGTTGTGGTTAAATAGAGTGAAAATCATGGATGATAGTTCATTGACTAAACAATGCTTCTTGAGGTTAAAAGCCATCAACAGTCACAGTGTGAAGTATAGTTTTCTGGGTCAAGTTAAGCAGTACTTCGATTATGCCGGTTGTGATAATCTGTGGTTAGAATTCTTGCACAATAACTCCAATAAACTTTTAAATAAGATTACAATCATAAAAATAAATTAATAGCACATGATCAACAAAGAATAATAAACTCCTCGTATCCTTTGATATAGGTACAAACATCTAATTTTGTCTGAAAATAATTGTTATTTGCAAAGATCTTGCCCAATATATATAATTAGAATAATATCCCTAATTAGACTATGTAGCTCCAAAACTCTAAGAATCTATTATCGAGGTATAAAATACACAGTAGATATGACTGCAACTTGTAGTCTTTGTAACTTGCATGAAACCGAGACATTAATGCACTTATTTAGGTATAGAATGTCCAATATACAATGAACTTAGAGGAGATAGCATATTGAGTTAACTGTATAAACCCTCACTTCGTGGAATCTACTCATCATATGTGAAAAAATGTGTAAATTGCAAGTAAATTATTGACAATTGTCAATAA
>CAJUYG010007650.1:0-10655 GCA_910591675.1 Galerucella calmariensis | reverse complement strand
TAATATTCAATTTTTTCGACCCTCGTAACGTTTGTCAGCGAATTTTGAACATGAAATATAAAAGATTATTACATTATCAACATCTGTGTGAAATTTAAACGAGGGATATCGATATATGGCTTTGCAGTATTAAAAAGAAAATTTTAATTTTTTTTTAAATGGCTTAATATTCTATTTTTTCGACCCTCGTAACGTTTGTCAGCAAATTTTGAATGTGGAATATCAAAGAATATATATTATTAGGTTTATTTCAGTTCTCTTCCAACCAAATTCTAAGACTATATTTCAACTTCCCCCCGTATATGAGACTGGCCGTGCCATAAGGCGACCACGACACGATATAAACACGACCACGATAAACGGACAGTTTGGTGCGCTGTTGCCAGTTCAGACGTTTGTCGCAAATATACGTTTGGAGCTAGGAGCTAGCTTCTCACTCGTAAATAATAAATATTAGTAGTGTTGATTATACTGCTAACAATTTCGTCTTCATCGTCAAACGTCTGAATTTATAAAATCCGGATATAATATCGCTTACTTCATAGGAAACCGTTATAATATCTACTATTTTTTCAAACCTGCTTCACCATATCATCATCACTTTCCATTTTTTCATACTTACTTATTACGATATCAACAAAAAACTTTCAAATGAAAAATAAGTCAAAAATTCGAATTGACTTTTTGGTGGTGACAGATGACAGTTTTGTGCAGTGCACTGGAACCACAGAACTATATCACGAAGTCCCAGAACATAATACACTGTTATCGTATTGTTTGTTGCATACATTGAACTCTTCACTATATTAGTTTCGAGTCGCATGCTATGTAGCAACCAAACTCAATGTTGTTCTTCATGGCTGGGAAGTTCAAAGCAAAAGAATAACTTCTTCAATATTGTCACTTTTCAGTTAATGAAACATTATTTATTTATAAAAATTAAAGTTACCGGATGCACAAATTACTCATTTTTACCGTGTGCACCTCACATTACAGTCGTTCAATTTAGGTTAAAATAAAATTTCCACTTATAACAATAAAAATAAACTATAAAAACTCAGCACACAGTCATGAAAAAATTTGTCAGTGGGTTTCCTTGCAATTCTTGTGAGGAGGAGAATTATCAAAAGAATAAACAAGGCTGATATCTCTACCCTACATAATATCATTATAATGTGAATTATATAAATTGAATTATGAATCAATAGAAATTACTAACAACTCTAACTCAACTATGCAACCAACAATACACTTGGCCTGGACTCTCATTGGTCGATGCTGCGTTTGATTTAGGTTCATGTCGTCGAGCGCTTAGATAGAGGTCATGTTCATGTTCTAACATGGTTCTAACAATTCTAGGTGGCCATGCTCTAACACTATGCAACCATCGAAGTCGATATAAAAACGTATAGAGTTCAATGTATGATATAGATCTGTGGTTCCAGTGCACTGAAGTCGGTGCACTGGAAAGTGACAGATGAATGACAGTGCAGTGACTGAACTGTCACTCATCTGTCACTTTGGTGACAATTCGTGGTTATTATAAACAATTAATATTTGACTTTTTATTTTTCAGTTCAATTTCAAAGTTTGTTAATTTAATATTAAGTATAAAAAAATGGAAAGTGATGATGAAGCAGATTTGAAAAAAATAGTAGATATTATATCGGTTTCCCAAGAAGTAAGTGATAGTGTTTCACTGTTAAAAGTATATTTGTAATACAATATTTTTTATTCTAGGATAGTTCCAATCAATTAGAATATCAGGAATTTATAAATTCAGACGACAGTGACGATGAAGACGACATTGTTAGTAGTATAATGAAGACCACTAATAATTATACCATTTTATACCTTTCGACTTTTTCAGGATTCCTCTGAAAATGATAAAAATGACGATATTGATAAAACCTACAAAATTGATATTTCAACGATATATAAATATAGTCCCAATGCTTCATTAAAACCAGAAGAAAAGGCAATAATAGATTCATGTGAGGACTTTGAATTAAAAAACATACTTATTCTAAATAGACAAAAAAATATACAACTGATACAATTATATAAAAAATTTAAAGATCTCCTGATTGAATGTAAACAAAATTTAGTAGATAAAAACGACTTAATAACACAATATTCCAACGCTCAGAAAGCACATTCCCAATCATCAGGATCTTGGCGTTTGGGAGCTCCTTATTTTAAAGACAAAGCATTCTATGTAGCTCCCGCAAATGATGATGTATTAAGAAAGAAAGCTAATAATGAGCTTAGTTTCTATGATCTCCAGCTACCTAAAAAATGGACTAAATTCGAATATGACAGACTTATAAATGCAGTGAAATTCAATTACAACTCCAATCAAATTTTAGAAGTTAAGAGAAGCATCAATCAACTGAGCAGCTCTGATGATGCAGAAAAAGAAACCAAGATTAAGGATTTAGAATTGAGATTGGAAGAATTGAATGATACAGATAATTTGGAAGTGCCACCATTAGGATCAGATAAGAATATTAATTGGATTAGAGTATCTGAAACTTTTTTAAAAGGTAAGTGTGAGTTTCATTAATTTGTACTGAACCACCAGGCTTTGAGTCTTGAGGGTTTTTTTCTTTGAGTTGTCCTTATTAGAATATATTGATTCCTTTAAGTAGGTTTTTTATACTAAACCAGTATATTGTTTAAGTTTTATCACTCTTATGTAATTTTTTAGATAGATATTCAGATTTTGAGTGTCGGTCATGTTGGAATATGGTAGCTCATCCGGCAATTAATAAATCTAAATGGACAGCAAAAGAAAATAAGCAATTATTGGCTCTTGTGACAAAGTACAACAGTCAAAATTGGATTCAAATAGCAAAAGAACTAGGTACTAACAGGACATGCTTAAATGTTTGCCAATACTATTTCAGTCAATTCTATAACTGCCTTAAAAAAGGAGAATTTACATTCAATGAAGATAGGAAGTTGTTACAATTGGTCAACGAATATAGGTTAGTAATCTAAAAGAACATAAATATCTTTCAATTCTTCTGTAAGTTCCTTGTGGCAATACTTATTCTTTTTTCTCTTATTTTTTTGGAATCAAAACACAATCTTTTTTATTTCGACGTTTCGGTAGTGTTCTAGCTACCGTTGTCAAGATTAACTAGTAATAAAATAATTTTTGGTCCCTATCTGACACAACGAAAAAAATATGACAACTAGACAATCAATAATATTTTGAAGTTTAAGACTACAAAACTTTGTTGTCAAATTTTATTAAGGTCCATTCATAGTAGATCACATCTCTGGTAAAATTTGAAACAAAATATTTTATTTTATGACATTCTAATGATATGATAGTCTACTAGAAATGGAATCCAGTGATGTGCACGTTCAAGGAACGGTTTTTATTGGGATAGCGCTTTTTTTCTCTTATTTTGGAACTGTTGTTAATATAACGTGTTTGTTGTTACTTTTTTGTGTATGAATATTTTTGTTTTCAAAACATGTATAACTCAGTTTGGTGATTTTGTGTATTGAAGTGTGTATGGATTAACAACTATTCCAATGATAAATCATAAGAAAACCTGGATAAAAACTTATTATGCTATCCTGATAAATGATAATGCAGGTAATAGATTATTGGAAATTTCTCTTTCTAACATTGGTAACCAAATTTGACTACATTCATCTGAAATACTAGCTACACATTTATCTGCAATTAGTTGTATTAAAGCACTTTCTTTGATTTTTCGTCTTTTATTATTGGGCTCTTTCAATATTATTTTTGTCGAATCCCATTGAATGTTATGCCCCTCTTCCCAAGCATGTTTACAAATACCTGACTTAAATAACTCCCTATCTTTGATATATTTTTTATGTTCACTCATTCGGACTTTCAACGGTCTAGATGTTTCACCTAAATAGAATTTGTCGGATTCACAAGATATCTGATATATGCAATATTTTGAAGATTGCTCTTCATTTTTTGGTTTCGTTTTTGTTAAGATAGATCTCAAAGTATTGTTAGATTTAAAGCTGGTTCGAATATTGAATTGATTACCAATTTTCTTAATTCTTTCTGATAAACCCTTAACATACTGTATTGTGGTTTGATTCCCAAAAAATAAGAGAAAAAAGAATCTTTCAATTCTTTTAAATTAATTTTCTTTAGGATGGGTAATATTATACCATGGACTAAGATTAGTAGACATTTTGAAAATCGATCTAGGGCTCAACTTCATCACAGATTCATTTACTATTTGAATCAGTCCGATAAAAAAAGAGGAAAGTTCTCTGATGCGGAAGATGTCATAATCTTATTATGTGTGAAGAAGTTTGGAAGGCAATTTAAAAAATGTGCAGAGTATCTGCCAGATCGTTCTACAGCACAAATAAAAACCAGGTAATTACATTAGTTTTTCAAAAAAGAAAAAGAGAAGGAAAAAAAATAGATCCTCAACTATGTTTTAGATACACATGTAGTTTAAAATCTGGAGTGAAAAAAGGAACATGGACTGTCGAAGAAGACCGAAAAATCTATGAATTTGCTCAAAAACACGGTTCGATGTGGACTGAACTCTCCCAACAAGAAGATATGCAAAGGGCAGCAGGTCAACTCCGCCAAAGATACGTTACTATGTGTGATTATTTTAAATCACATCCAAATGCTAAAATTGAGGATATTCCCAGGAGAAAACATTCTCGAGGTGTTAGTTCCACAGATAGATTTGATTTAATAAAGTGAGCTATTTTTCAACTCTTTTTTTTTAAGAAATATCTTTCATTTACAATTTTTTAGTGAAGCAATAAATAGATTCACGGATAGCCCCCTTATCCCATCTCTAAGAGAAGTAGAAGACATGCTACTTGATATAAAAGAAGTGCCCTTTGTCAAAGTTGAATCATACAATCAGGATATTGTCGATGAGCGAAAACCTTTTACAGACATTGATAGTTTGTTGACTGAATTTTTCTGGAACAATTCAGATCAAGAAGTAAAAGCTGTATCTCGACCAATTTTAAAAAAGACCATAGAAGAGACTGAAATAGTTTTAGATGTTCTAAAAGCAAACTTACACATTCCAGAAGATTTAAGTACATATTCAATGTTGGACACACTAGATAAAGACATCTTGAAAGAACTCCGTAAAAAGGAATATATACACGACAACTCCACAGTTAGTGCAGCGATTCCACCACATTTTTTCACAACCACTGGAGTTAGAAGTTTACTAGTAAAAAATTATAAATTTATAAATTCCCCAAAAGATAGAATTTTCTGCGATATGGAAGTACCTCTATCGGTGAAAAGTCGAGTTAAAAGCGAAATAGATAAAGAACTTTGTCAGATGAATCCGACAGCTAGACAAAACGTCGAATTAGACAGAGCGTTGTTTTACGAAAGATTTTTATCGATATTCAAATGGCCGGCTATTTTAACGTTGGACGATCCTTCTAAAGAAATTTTAAGCATTTCGGAAAATTTACTAAGCGAATTTAGACCGTTAGTTAAAAGAACGTACAGTAGAATAAAGAACCCGGAAGAAAAACTCGGTACACCGAAAAAGATTAAAGTGATAGAAAACAAAGAATCTCTCAAATTGACACCTGTGACTGATAAAAGTATTATAATGAACCTCATGCGCGACACCAGTAAAAAGTTGTTTCGATTGAATCAAGTGCAATGCGGGGATCAAACAAAGACTGTGATAGAAGAAGTTGATGTACGAAATATACAGTCGACATCGAAAAGTTCTGTTAAGAAAATAGTTAAGCCGAAACACAGGAAAAAAGTTGCATTACGTTTGAGTAAACTTGGTAGGAAGGTTTTGGATTCAACCGAAGATTCTTCTAGTCCTAATAAGAATACCCACAAAACTGAGATGTTGGAAGATGACGTTTGTGATTCTGTTGATGTCAATGCTAGTACGGCTTCTTTGATGGATGTCACTGACGATTTTGACGCAGGTTGGTTAATAATTAACAATAGGTCTGTTCGTAGAGCAGTCACAAACGGTTGGAAACTGAACGACTCATGCGCAGAGTCTTTTTGTGGACGATTTTTATTCACTGCGCATGAGTCGTCCAGTTTCCAACCGTTTGTGACTGCTCTACGAACAGACCTAATAATTTTAGTGATAGGTGAACATAGTAATATGTTACTGATTATATTTTTTTTTTTCATTTACAGACGACGATTTGACAGATCTTCAAAAGCTGTCCGAATTTATAAAAGCAGAAAAACATCGTGAATGAATGTCAACTGCGTGATATACTTATTGATATTTTTGTTAATCATTAAGATATGATTAATACTGGATTGAATATTTATTTTTACTCAAGCTCTAATAAATTCAGTTTATCGTTTTCTCTTCTTTATTGTGTTTCCTCAACTATCCCTGCAGATATTAATAAAAATTATAATGATTTTATTACTTTTGAAATAATTTTACAGCAAGGTACAAATATAACTACCTTTATAAAGATGGGGAAAAATGAAAAAAAGGTTAGGGGAATCTTGAATACTCCAAATTCCTACTGGTTTCTTTATAATATAAACTTTGGATCAATTCAGTTCCTAATAGCTCAGGAAGCTGAATAACCCCATCCTCCATCCCTTCTTATAGCCTTATTTAAAAATGTCATCAGATATGTCTAGTCTAAGGGGTCTATTCTGTAAGTATGTACGATGTCGCCAAACATTTTTTATGTATTTTGAGGTTAGGTGTTTGTTTGGAACTTAGAACATAAAACCACAGAGTACACCATCTAACAAGAGGCGAATGAAAGCCGTTTTCGTGATCGCAATTTTGTGTGCACATGCGTGAATTAATTAGTATATATGTCAAGTCGACACTTCCGTTCGTTCGTTCCCGTCAGTTACTCAGTACTCTGTGGTTTGGTTGTCACTGCCTTAGTTAGATGGTGTATTCTGTGGTATCAAGTAGTATATCTGTCAGTCTCGACGTATTTCCGTTTAAGTCCAACTTCAAAGGAACCGACAAAGCTTTCCTCTCTTGTTAGATGGTGTACTCTGTGATAAAACAGACAGGAAGGAGCATTTATCAAATAAGTTTGCGTCCAAATAGGAGGTTGCAAATGGCGAATAGTCGTTTCCGTTTTGACAGTGGCGTACTGTTTGTATAGGGTATGGGATATGTGAAATTTTAAAATTGTAGCTTATTGAAATGTTTTAAATATAAAACTATAAGCTGTCATATGTCCCATACAAACAATATTGTCTAGGAGCAATGAAAATACGAATATAGAATAATACTTCTGATAATACTTTCGTTTAAACTTATTTTCACCAAAAAAACTACATGAACAAGGCATGTTCTTTTATTCACCGATAGATCCTCCAATCGACCAACTGCGTTTTTATATTCATTGGTGGATTGTAGATTGAAAAAATGTCGCGTACATTTATTGCTGTTGCATCAACCAAAATTGCAAACCACTCCACCGTTGTATCGAGGTTGTGGATAAATTAGGTGGTTCACAAAATGACAGAACATAAAAAAACTAACGATTTTTTGAAGCAGTCAAAGAAATGGACGAATTAATAGAAATAAATTTTTTTTTTATTTCAAGTTAGTCGCATCAACCATGTGGGTTATTAGCGACCCTGTACGCTTACAGTTTGTGAATTAATTCTATTTCGTTCAGGTACTTAACTAGAGAGTTTACTTTACAGTCATTTCCTAATAAAATTTTAAGGTTCTGAGGTAGAAAATTGATAGAAATAAATTTAAAATGTGGCAACAAGGTATTGACGGCGCTATATCAACAGCATCAGAAATTGAAACAAATTTTTCAACTGGGAATTATCAGAGGAACTGCTAATAACAACAATCAACCCAACAGCGAATTATACCGGACATTTTTTGACGTTTATAATGACAGAATATTCTTTTCGACAATCTAATTTCTATTTGTTTACATGATAATTTTGATACATTTCAACTACAAGCTTAGATGTTTTCTAAATTCTTTGGACCATTATGATTAATGTTTATATCAAAAACGCAATTATTATATACTATGGCAGGTTGATTGGAAGTTGCTTGTTCTTGATGTTGGAAACAAACACATTTAGTGTGGAATTTTCTTACCGAGTCTTCGACTCCGGATAATTTCCAAAATATTCATGAGATCGAAAAAATTTCCGGAAATAATTTGACCTCTAGTGGTATTAGTAGTGAAAATTATGGAAATTCTTGAAGAGGAAATTGATTCGTCTGCCAAATATTTGTTTTCTCTAAATAACATGTTATTTTCTATAACGCTTAAATATATTTCGTATTGACTTCTAGTTGTTTTGTTTGATCGTTTCTTTTTTTCTTCCATATTTTTAAATAAGAAATTCATAACCTCAGCACATTGACATATAGGGCATGTCCACGACAGTTGACATTGACAATACTTGGGTGGTAAAACAATAAACAATAGACATGATGAAAAATTATCAAACAACAAACAACTATTAACCCATATTATATATTATTAAATATACAAGCTCAACAATTAAAATAACTTTAAAAGTACACTGAAGCAAAATCAACTAAAATCAAACACGATCTACCATTATAAATCAGCATAACCTCACTATTAAGTACCACGTGTTCTGAACGCTTTGTTTATTGTTTTACCACCTAAGTCTTGTCAAAATAGTTTGTGACGTCACGTGGACATGCCCTATAAACATCAATCTGTATCTAACCATAACAAAGAGCCATAACTTCAAATTGCAGTTGAAAGTTGAACAGCGTTGTCAGATTGCGAAATATTTCAAATTTGGTGAAAATATTGACATGAAAAACGTAAAAAAAACTTTCACAGTGCTTTATTATTCACATTCATAGGTTTGTGCAGTATATTAAATAACATAGTGTAGATTTTGAAAACATTAACGGGTTGTATTTATATAGAACGGATATTAGCTACGATCTTCATCACTTTTAAGTATATTGTAATTCAAAAATCCAACAACGCTGTGATATTTTGCTCTACTACCTCTGTCTACTACCCATTTGAAAACGTCCAACTTTCGTTATCATCATAAAGTGGTCAACGAAAAAGATACAGAATACCTAACGTGTTTCAAAACTTTTCTTTAACGCTTCCAATCGATTGCAAACGATACCTTTGCTGAACGAAATATTACAGAATAGACGCCTAAATGTATTTCACAATTGACATTATTTAATTTCATGTCACTTTTAATAAAAAATATATACATACCTTAGCTACGTTCGGTATTTGAACTGCAGAGGCGACGTGACGTGATCACAGATTAATCTGAGCAAATTCTTATTAGCGAACGGCCGGACCAACCATAGATATAATCGAACCGTCAAAAGTCAATATCTGAGTCAACCCTGGATTGTTTTTCGATGGACAAGGACAATCTACAAAATAGGTTTTTTTCAAAATCAGTAAAAAGCCCTTGGCTCCCTACAGTTCTCAGGACCCGTTTTTAACTTATGTATTATTATCAAGGAATAACGACTAAAAAGCTAGAAAGATTTTTAAATTAATGTAAATTAATTTATGTAAAGTATTAACAATACTTACTTACAGAGTTATTTATGAAAAGTTTTTGTTGTTTTCCCACGGCTGTCAATTTCAAATTGTGATATTTTACGACATTTTCACGCACGGTATTTTTAATTTTATTTATAAAATCGTAGAGCAACGATTTACATGTTAACTAAACAAAAGCTCTCGACTTACTGACATGACATGACATCATGACAATGATACCAGCTGACTCTGACCAAACGGTTTCAACCAATCTGATACCTTAAAAATTCCACAGAGTGCTTTAATTCTAACAACTTTTTAGATGTTTCAATAAAATATACATAACCTATATACCTAACTACTTAGTTTTTATAAAGAAGCACAATTACACAAGTATTTATTCCGAATTTAGTTTACTATGGTTGTTTAAAAATTTTAATAGATTTATAGGGCACAGAATAAACGGAATTAAACTGTATTTAATAAATCACATTCTATCAGAAACTGATTCAATTTTCTACAGCTTGTTCTACCTATCAGAAAGATTGTAATTCCCCAATATATTGTCAAATAAGTCCCTTCTAGTCTCTTCTTTAAGAATAGTTACTATTATAGTATTGCAGAATTTATTTTATATAATCAAATTTTAAATAAACTCAAGCTATCATGTCCCATAATGTGTGGGTTATGGGTAGTTTGAGTTGTGAATACATATTGGAATTTGTTAATACTTAATACATTAGCTTTGTGCCTTAATATTTGATACTTATATTATTTTCTATGTACCTAGGTGTCTAGCCCAATGATGAAGATTTGAAAATATTATTTTTATCTACGCTTAGTTGTTCAAGTTTTGGAAGAAAATAATACAATACAATAAAAAACAAACGAATTTAATAGAAATAATAATTATAGTACATTTAGGTACATATTTACAGCTTAATACAAACATGGCGAGTCTTTTAACAATAATTAATACAATAATATATTTGTCTATAATGTAACTATACATAAAACAAAAAAAATAGGAAAACAAGAATAAAAAGTAGGCAATGCAATATTTTTATACCTATTTATATTAATGTTTATTATTATAACAAAAAAATTATACTTTATTAAACTGAACAATAACAAAATGTTGAGGT
>CAJUYG010007649.1:0-10656 GCA_910591675.1 Galerucella calmariensis | reverse complement strand
TATTAAAATTATGACGCGTACACTTGCTAAACACACAAAATGTGGAGATTATAATGCGTATGACTTGGTTAGCACAATAATAAAGAGAGGTTATAGTGCGTACTTGCTAAAAATACAAAAGCATTTATTATTATTATCTGTATATAATCGCACATTGCAGCATGTACCTTTCTTCGCATCTAATACACATGAGAGCTCATGGCAGCATGTGTTGAATGCCTTGATATAGACGCGTAGGTTGATAGTTCGCGCCCGGACTATGGTGAAAATTTTTTCAATTTATTTGCTTTCTATAAGAGAGAAAGATACAGACAGAGAAACATGCGATGCGCACAGCTTAGCGCATAGCTTCCTATATCAAAAAGTGTCGTGACAAAACTTTTCGTAAGAATTTTATCCGTCTAGCCTCCTTTCACCACGCGCGATAAGGAACTTCGTTCCAAAAATACAATAAAGTAATGGAATATAGGGTGTTTTATTTATAACTCAGTTTTCTCCAACTTTAAACGCTCAGATTAATTCGAGCTATATCCCTTTCTTATACCCTTCTCCATTTAAATCTCCTCTGATTATATTGTTGCTTTTGGTAGTTTAGCCCTTACGTTCCCATATTTGCTTTAGATAGCCTTCAAAGAAGCTCAATTATGATTTTATCCCTATTTTGTGTATCTTCGGTAATGGGTGGGTATAAAACAATAAACATAAACCAACCAAAACCAACCAAATTTCCTCTATGATTTTTTCCATTATAAAAAAATAATTTTACAAGAAATGACATAAAATAATATTTATGCTTGAATACTTTGAATGTTTCAAAAACAGTAGAAATTTTCAGTTAGATAATCATGATCATGAATATAGGTACTTGACACAAAGAAATCAGATGATTAAAAATTTTGTTTAATAAGGAATATGTTAGGATAATAAACTTTTCATTATAATAAGAATAAATATTCTATCTACTTTTAAAATTTATCACCTACTTAGGTAAACCTCTTTGAATCGAATAAAACTCCTATAAAACCCTCTACAACCTGCATAAGTACCTAAGCACACCAGTGAATACACAACCAAACATTACATTTCTGCCGGATTAGCTCTATACTCTATTACTCGTCTCTCTTGCACTGCTTTGGCAACTATGCAAATAGGTACGGGCGCGTCCATCTTTGTTTATATGTCAATAGTATTACTACGGTATAAAGTTTATTATACTGATTTATTTCTATATAATAAATGGAAGATAAATTTGGTAAATGCTTTCTGGGAATAATCTCAAAATACATCTGCGCTAAATAATACACAAAAATTAATAAATCAATTTATCTTAGGGGTACAAAGGTCATAAAAATGCATTTAATATGGTGAAAAGAATACAACTGAGACCTTTTCCGCAAGTATAAAGTCACATCTGAAAAGTATTTTGCACTGACAATAGAAAAATAACACAGACAAACGTCTGCAGTTCTCTGAGAGGATTGCATTTCCAGATGAAAACAGGTGTATTCATTTTAAAGTTTGAGACCTTGATGGTTTTCCTGACCCATTGTTAGATAGATATTTCAATAGCGAAGGAGATTTCTTCTGAGGAGACTAAATAATTCATTCATTTATTATTTATACTAATATAATGTGGAGAAGAGATTTGTATTCTCGTTCGCTCATTATTTTATACATTATGTATAAACTCAATTGGTTTCAAAAGTTATTCGAGTGATAGAAAGCTACTTAATGATCGGTAAGCGATGTGGATGCTACATTCTTACTGTGAGGTTATGCTGCTAACTGAGTTCTTGTGTGATCTGTTTAAAAACTATTCGGTACCACCTAGGCTAACTCAATAAAGAATACCATTGTCACCTTAGTGTGGATTCCAGGAGTTCCTTTTGTGGGGCAGGAATACTTATGCGGTATCATCTTCCAATGTCATTCTTGAGCAAATAGGCAAAGCCGAAAGAAAGAGAAGTAGGGCTTAGACAATCATAAATACTTCTAGGTGACTACAACTAGTTGAGATCAAATGAATGCCTGAGTAAGCAAAACTGCAATAAAAGTTTCAACAGGTATCCTAACGGGACATTGTCGCCTGGAAAAGCTCAAAATAGTGGAGGAAGACGAATTTAGATATAACCTCCATCCATATACTTGCGGATTGGATAGTGATTCAGAATCCTAAAGCACATCACCTAGGAGACTACTGGATAAAAAAGAGACACTTACCTTAGCTGAAGCCTGCACATATCCTAAGATTTTAGGTCTAAAGGAGCTCTGAGTATCTGAGACTTTTGTTAGGAGCTGAGTAGAAGATCTTTCAGTTCTTAGTGAACATACATACAACTGCGAATTATGCGTCAATGAGTTAAGCCGGGCGGATTTCTGGTTTCAAAAATTTTGTTGCATTTTGTTGAACGGTGCTGTAATTTTTATTGCCAGATATAATTCCGATATTGAAGTGGAAAATCAATAATTTGAATATCCTAAATGTCCAAGAACGGCAACGCTGAACACTGAAAACTTACAAATTCAGCTACGTCTAGATATTGTCGATAAGATGGTAATTTATTCAGCGGTCCCTTGTGTCACACTTTTATCGAGAATTTCAAAGAAATCGAAGGCGAAGGTTAGCAAATAGCTCCTAAAACCCTATTCTCGTATTTTCCACTGAAAAAGATCCCTATTATTAGTCGTTTAGTGGACCGAGTGCGCAAAAACTACTCCAGAACTTTGTGTACAATATTGAAATTAAGAATGGAATGAACTGATGATATTAACCAATAGAAATGCAGTATTTCAAAAAACCAAATTTTATCTCTTTGATGGGGGAGAGTCAATAACGTTTGCAGAAAACCTAATGATTTTCATTTATCGCCATCGTTTCCCTGATAAGCGACAGAATTTTTCATTCAATTCAGTCATGTATGTAGGTTGGGTTAGGTTTGTGGTGAGTGTGTACCTATATAAGACTCTCCACTGAGATACATTTTAAAAGCTCATTTTCATATATAATTTAAGTATAAGATTTACTTAGGTAAGTTAAGTGGGCGCCACCCTGAATAATATTAGTCGACTTGTTTTTAGCCCCACGTTGGGCGCCAATTTTGTAACCTATTATTTATTTAAAATAATAAGACAAGATAAATTGCAACGGCGACTCAATGTGGAGAGCACCTCAGGTGTGAATTCGGAAACCAAACTAATATCAGTTCAGGGAGAAGTCTTACCGGTTCGCGGGTAATCCTACTTTATTTAAGTTATTGAAGTTAATGAGATAATAGATGAAGTTAAGAAACCAAATGAATTTAATAAGTTAATAATCAAGTTAAGGAATGTAATTAAAGTTAATCAAGAAAGGTAAGTGGGCGCCACCCTGAATAATATTGGTCGACTTGTTTTTCCCCTCACAACTCCCTATCAACAAACCTGGAAATGTTGGAAGGGAAGGAATATGAACAACGTTGTTAAATTCACAAGTTGTATAATGACTTCAAAACTAATATCTCAGTGAATAAAAAAAATGTTGTTGTTTGTTGAAGCACGTTGTTTTTACGTTGATTTACTTTCCTTGATTTCTTCGGACAGGTCCTAGGTGTCTGATGATCCATGGAAATTCACTTCATGGTACTACCTCATGTCACCGGAATGTCACTTACAAATTGGCAGGTACAAAGTGGCATGTACAAAGTCGCAGGTACAAAGTCGCAGGTACAAAGTCGCAGGTACAAAGTGCTAGGAAAGATACATTGTATCAGCAATAGTTACATTTTTTTATGTAAAATTCAGGATTTCTGCAGTAATTCATTTTACAATTGTTTAAGAAATTCATTTAAGAACGTGGTTCATAAAAAAATATCCTGTGATATGATACGATATGATATTATGAAGGAAATCTTATTTATTTCCATTCATCAAAGATATCAAATAACAATATCTAAATAACATAAACTACTTATTTCAATCACAGAAGGCGATAAAAAAATGTAATGAGAAATGTAATTCGGAAATATACTATTCTAGGTTGGTAATTTGATTCAATTGATTAATTAACTATACATATTTTAAAGACTTCAACCATATACATGTGAACCTTTTATCAACTGTATAAGAAAACTGGAAAAACTATACCAAAGAACAAGATAAAAAAAACAATATCGCTGTATGTTTGTATCTGGCGCTTATCACTAGGAGGAAAAAATATAAACCAAGAATCAGAAATGAAAAGCATATACGTAAATGCAACTTACCATTCACATTGAATGCACTTTAGAAAAAAAGAGTTTGAGGTAAACCTCTCACCAGTAATTAAAAATTAACCTTATCGGTTTATAGTTCACAGGAAAAAGAAAGCTTATTTTTACTACTCGCTATTAAATTAAACCATGCGATGAGCAATCGACATACGTTGCATATTCCTTTCCTGTTCACATGCTCCGCTTCGAGAAAGAATTAACATATTCGTAGTGTGTTCTTAATTTTCTCTCTATAGGAGAGAAGAATTGAAATATTTGACCAATATCAGTGTATACTGATCCTCACCAACGGAGATTATCCGTCGCACATTAAATGTAAAAATTTGCCTTTCAGCGGTGATCGGTGCTACAGGTTCTCGACGAGTATCACATGTTGGTAAGGAAAAAGGACTGGCTACTCGCCGTCCGGTAGATATTTAAATATTCCAATGATAGTGGCCAAATATATAACGTTACAATTTGTTACTTCTGTGATTACACAGTACAATGTAATTTTTATATCCAAAACTAATCGTTCACGAATATTTACATTAAATTGTTTACTGGCATTGAATGATATTTTAAAGTTGTCGGGTATTATTAATGCACATTCTTATTTTCACAACATAATTTCAACCAGCTCGCTTAAAGGTACAAATTAACGGTTCTTGAGCAAAGTAATTGATTTCTCATAAGACAGACACACGCCTACTGAAATAAATTTTATCTCAGTTCATAAAATCTCCACATATAATAATCAATATTGGATATGTTAGCAAATAAGTTTTATTAAAAATTGCAGTCCTCAGATAATTGTTCTCAATCATCTACATTTGTTTGTATGAATAATTAGTTATTTTGAAGTAAACAAATGTTATTATGTCTTTCTTTTGCATTTGAAAAATGTTGAGCTACGCACCCTGTATCTCTGATTATTTTTCAAATAAGAGAACCCCCACACGAAACTAATATTCAAGGTGGTATATGGGTGAAAACATGATATGAAATTGTTGGCGTAGGTATACTCGAAGAAATCCGTCTACAACGATCATTAATTATAACGGACTACAGCGGGTCAAAGGGACCCACAGCAGCGAGTAATATTGTCCGCAATCCGCTATCGTCAGTTAAAACAACAAAAGGAGCAAAGTGTGATTTTTCCGTTCAGAATCTAATCGTCTTTGTTAAAACAGCATTGGAGTTACAATCGATCAAAAACTAAAAAGACCAAAATTACATCACAGGACTGTCTGGAGATTAAAGCCTTAGGGTGCAGCATTCGTAACTACCTAGCGATTGGAATTCTGCACAGAGGCGTAGTTCGAACGAACCAAAAAGGGCAATTTTTGAGATTGTTACCATGCGCTGAATTCACTAAAGCGAGGACTCTTGGAATGTTGTGAATATACCTATTATCAACGTGAACCTTTTGAATGAATTCAATTTGTATACAAACTCCTTAAATACGAATGTATGCTGGGCTATGACTCCTGTTCTAGATTTGTCCATCTCTCTCCTCAGTTCTGATTATCTCTCTTTTTTCAGTTAATGATAAAACATCATTTATTATTTTCGCTATTTAATCAGCTCTTTCACAATTTCTCCGAAACGTTAAAATAGTATAGTACAGGTTGCAACAAAGTTCGTATTTTCCGACATCGAAATGGAGAGAACATCTTCATGCAAATCACATAATAAATCAGAAGTTCTTGACCGAACGAGTGGAATTCTCCGAGAAACGCGGCGCTGTGAAAACTTTCTCAATTTGGTCCTTCCTATTTAAATTAAATTAAGCTCAGTTAGATATCTTCATTTTTGCCCTTTCTCACGTTTATATACAGCTAAACTAAGGAGATAATAGGTAATAACTTTATCGCAATAATAATTGGAAACGTTGATAACGCCGTTTAAATTTACATACAAGGCGATTAGAGCTTAAAGAGTTAATTAATTGTACGAAAAACCAGATAAACCTCGATTAAAATGATGATTTCTTATTATTGAGAACAAAATTTCGAGCTTATAGGATTCTTATTGTAGATATTATTAGTTCAAGATACCCAATACAAGAAGTGAACTTCTTAAACTTAAAACTAACCGCAAGCGACAATGTGTTAAAAAGATACTAATACGAGGGTTGTCTTTTATACTTTGCATATAGAGCTAGAAGGAAACAGTAGATAACTTTTAAATACTCTTGCTGTTCAAAGTATTTTTCTTTGCGCATGGAAAATTTAAAAAAAAGCACCTAAGTAAGCTCCATTGAAATCCGTTGAGATGGCAATTTAAGTGCGTTTTTTTTTTGTACGATTGATGCAAAGAGAGATATGGCCATATAAAATAGGCAATTCACTGAATATATTGTAAAAGTGGATTTTTGCATCCTAAATAACATTGAGTTGGCAGGAATTATTCAATTTGAGACCCAAAAGAACAATTTTTGGCAAAAAAAAACTATAAACAAATAAACTATTTCTTGGTATTCTTATTTTTAGGTTTTATGGGAACTTGAAAAAAAAACTCCTGTTGTAAAAAGTGGTACGTATACCCCTACTACTTTAATGTCGGCAAAGTGTGAAGTATTAATTTTTTTTGGTGAACCATTTTACCTATTTAAAGCACGCCTCAGCGTGTTTAAATCGAACTTTAAAAAACGCGCGTGTTTTAAAGTTACCGTGGCAACATCAACAACTCGAGAAACGAAGTCTAAATCTATGGTCTAAATCATGTCTGAATGACAATTTTTTTATTATTGATCTGACAGGAGTAGTTTGTAACGTCAAAACTTTTATTCGAGCAATATTTAACAATGTCAAATTTATAAATTAAAATGGACAGTACCGTTGGTATTGTTTGAAATATTAATATTTCGATTTTTCAAATCTTAGGAATTGGTATTTAAATTAATACTATTGACATTTCACAGAACTCAATAAGGTTGAACTTCTATCAAAATACAAATTAGTTTATATTTTTCTCATTTCCATGACAACGCAAGGTATACATCATATACATCACGAATTCAACTATTTGACATTTAGTTATTATTTCCATCTATGATTTCCATTTCTTGTTGTTGTAGTAGTTATAGAGCAGTATTTATAATTTCAAAGTGCACCAATAAAAAAAATAGCGTGAAGTATTCGTGGATAACTGGTCTTTAAAACATTTGCTCTATTTCGAGCACTCCGGCTTCGCTGTCGTGCTCGAAAAATCGCGCGTGTTTTAAAGACCTTAATATCCACTTATACTTTAATATACTATCACCGAATAGATATTGAACATCTATTCGGTGATACTATTGAAGCGCTAATGTAGGCACTCAATTTTTTCTCAATGATTTTCAATTTTTTTATGTTGCGTTTTAAACGAAATATGACCATTTCAAATCAACCATTCAGCTTGAAGGTGAATTGAGTTTGGCAATTATTTATAGCATTAGTCGTTCAAAATCTGAATATCCACATCCAAAAAAATACAAGCAAAAAGATATTTAATCCCGGCACTTGACAGCTGTTAACTAGCTATTAAATAAAAAAAGAAAATTATTGAAAAGGTGCATATTCTTCTGTATTTCATGTCGCTTATTTGAAATTTGATGCACAATTTTGATACAACATTAACGAAAAAAATCAATCAGCTGGAATATTTGCATTTTCTTATGTATTTTGTGTTTCTCAATTCAAATGTGATGGGAAATTTTTGAATTGTGAAAACCTGTCAAGATTTGAAATATAAAAAGTTTTTTTTTCTCCGAGGCTGGAATCACAGTTAGCGGCTAAAAATTACTCACCCATCAATTTTGGTGAAAATTGATCATTTCTCTAGTTATTCAATTTGTTGATTAATTGTTTACAAATAATTCCGGGCTAATTAACACACAACCAAACTTGCATTACGGAGCAATCAACTACGTTCTTGAATTTGCAAAAACTTTTAAGTCGATCCTATCACTCTCGAATTATTTTTCGATAACATGAAAAATTTTCACTCAATTGATTGGATCATCTCAATTTTGGGAAAAGTAAAATAATCGTTAAGGTCAAGACTGCATGGAGGATAGTCCAAAAATTCGATGTTTCATTGGTTTAAAAACTAAATTGTTTTCCGAGCTTTGTTGTTGCATTGCGTGACTTGATGATATAATTGACTAAAAAAACTGCACAATGTACCAATATTGTTTGAATATTGTAATATATGTTTTGCATACGTCAATATATTTTGCAATTATAGAGCTATCAATAGATGCGATATTCCCGTCATATCCATTTTATACCTAAAACATTTGGTGCGTTATAATAGAACATTACCATTACAGGAACAAAAAACAGTAATAATAATTGTGATTCAGAATGTATATGATAACTGTTGTATTCTGGATAATCTATTTATTGATATCCTACTATGTAGTGAAACATAACAGTAAATTGACCTCATCTAGAATGCTTAAAGATTATCGATCCCGGGATCTTTGTTCACAGCAAAGACCTACTCAAGTTTTAAATACTTTCTCGCTCGCAAACTTCTTGAGAGAATGCCTTTGCAATGTTCACCACATTTTATAACCATAAAAGTTTGTTGGATACTACTGGCATTCTGGGAAGCAAGCCCACTGATTGACCTAATTGATAAGTGATATTTTTGTTGAAGGGAACCCGATAACACAGAAATACTCTATGAAAAGATTTTTACGAAATGATTAAAGAGAGTTTATAATGGTGACAACTATTGAAAGTTATATCTGACAAGTATCATTTATATTATCAACAAGTACATAACAACTAGTAAACTTTAAGTAGAAACCTAAAAAAAATAATATTTCAACAATATCCCAAAATCTATTGATTGATGAAGCACAACAGAAATTGAGTCTACAAAAAACAGCAATATATTACAAAACTTCATCCCTATCATTCATACTAAATAATCATAAGATTCTCGTTCTACCACAAATTGAAAAAAATACATTGTAGAAATAAAAAAAATACCTACTTATTGAGGCTAAAATAATAAGATTCCTCCATGCACTGCTTTCTCAACTATTTTTGTTTTGATTTGCCAAATAAGATATTTACTGTAAGTTAAGGTCGTTAAACACCGTGTACATAAATATAAAAATATCAACATCCGCCTAATGAAATTTATTGTATGTATGCTAACAATTTTAACAAATAACCATGATATCATTACCGGAAGTATTATGCCCTCACGAGAGCAAAGATACAAACAAGATACAAGATATTGTATGAACAACTAAAACCAAATCATAGTTCAGTCAGTCAAGACAATCAATTGATTATAATTCCAAAACTTTTCAAATTTTGACGTAAGGTCGGGAATGGGATAAAAACAAACTATGAAATTTTGCAGCCTCTGTTCCGAAGTCCGGAACATTGTTAAAAAAATCTTTAGAGGTGTCCAGGGACACCCGGATGGAACGAAGTTCCTGTCGATTAATTAGTGAAGGAATTGTACATATACATACACACACCGAAACATTTATATATATATACATATATATATGTACTCTGTCTGTCTATTCTTTCATACACGTCATAGATGCGCGGGACTTTGTAAACACAACAGAGCGTATATATATATATATACTCTCTCGACTTCGTAAACACAACAGCGTATAGGTTAGAACACGTACGGCTTGCCAAATACATACGTTCTGAAATTGTAATATTAAAATATGATTTGTTTTTGAATTTATTAAAATTATGACGCGTACACATGCTAAACACACAAAATGTGGAGATTATAAGGCGTATGACTTGGTTAGCACAATAATAAAGAGAGGTTATAGTGCGTACTTGCTAAAAATACAAAAGCATTTATTATTATTATTATCTGTATATAATCTCTACTTACCTAACTCCATCAGCAATATCCGGAACTTGTGCAGAAACACTGTCAGGATTCATTATTATTATTATTTTTCATTATTTATTATTTATTATTTACAAAAAACCTGTATACACTCAACAAAAATAATCGTCGCGACACCACACTGTTCAATGCGAAATAGAAATGAAAATATCTGGCTTGCTTTCTATAAGAGAGAAAGATACAGACAGAGAAACATGCGACGCCGCACAGCTTACAATAGCTTCCTATATCAAAAAGTGTCGTGGCAACTTTTCGTAAGAATTTTATCCGTCTAGCCCCCTTTCACAACGCGCGATAAGGAACTTCGTTCCAAAAAAATGCAATAAATAATAATTAGCTCAGTTCTTGAGACCAAAAATTCCAAAAGTTCTGCAAAGTTGGAATGGTGTTAAATATATTATTTTACATCACGTGTCAAATTTGCAACCAATTTAAATGTACGGAACATTTTTTGTTATTAAAAATTAATGTTTTTCTTTATTAAACTAAATGAAAACGTTCCAAAAGTTCTGCAAATTTGACAGATCTATCGGAAAAA